>OVAN01016811.1:161-10376 GCA_900406275.1 Anastatica hierochuntica
ACATAGAAAATGTTATGTACCCTGAGGTTGAGGTGACGGATGAGATGAGAGAGTTTTGGGTCCTGCTTGGAACGAGTGTGGAGGTAGTACCAAGTTATGATGAATTGGTTGAAGCATGTGGCCGCTGCGAGTTTTGGGAGCCTGATGATAGGTTGAGGTTGGACTATCTTGTCATCATTGCCAGTTGCATTGATTCACACTTATACACGTCGCCGATAAATGTAAACCTTGCTAGGTTGGTGATGGATTTGGAGATATTTGTTGACTACCCTTGGGGAAGAGTGGCATTTAAGAAGGTGATTTCTTCGGTGAAGGAGGTCGATATAACTAGGACTTATCATATCCACGGGTTTGCCCAAATTCTACAGTCTTGGGCTTACTTTGCTCTTCCTGGACTTGCTGCTGATCTTGGAAATCCATATGATCCTGTTCCAGAGTTACCTCTGCTTGCTTACAGGGGACCAAAAGGAAGGAAAAACATCAGGGGTTGCATGCTTAGACAAGTATATATCCATATAAACAATCTTGTTTCTCATTTGGTATTATGTGATCTCCACGAATGTAACATTGTTTGTTATGCCCCATTTTGCTCGTAGACTGGCATCAACAATTTTGTAAGGCTTTAGTTCAATGAGATGTTCCCACGGTGGGATGATGATGGTGAAGATCATAGAATTGTCAACATTTTAAGACCTATGTATGGACAGATAAAGAAGGATTGGAGGTGGAAGACAGAGCACTTGTGTGTTGCCCTCAAACAACAAGGTGAATGTGAAGGAGGAGCCGGGAAACATAGGCATTAAGAGAGAGGCTCAAGCTATTGATGAGGGCAGTTTGAAGAAAGCTCGCATGGATGATGATGCATTTGAGAAGGGTCTTAGCAATGCAGTAATGGCTGCACATAGATGCTCGATTCAACAAGGTTGAAGTGCTTGTGATGGACATTGGTAAGAAGGTTACCTTTCTCTCAGAGAGGTGGTGAAAAGGCTTGATGATTCTTTTGTAGGTGGGCTGTGGAAGGAGGAGGCTGTATGTGGAATGGAAGAAAAGCCGGTAGATCCAGAGAAGGCTGGTGGATCCGATGTGAAGTCAACAGCGGCTACTGAAGGGGTTAGTCCTCCTTTTCTCCCAAATAAACCCATTACTTACTCAAGTAACAAGGCTCATTTGAAGAGAAAAAGTGCAAGACTAGCTGCCAAGAATTAGTGTTTGATGCAAAAGACTCTTTGTTTGGCTTGTTGTTTGGCTTTGTTGTTTGTTTTATTTAGAAACCTTTTTCCAATAAGTTATGTGTGAAATCTGAACCTTTTTATAATGATGTGTGCTTATGTATGATTTGATACCTTTTTATAATGATGTGTGATCTAAATTGGTTTACTCTCTCGTTGTCATAGTATATGCAGAGCAGTGTTAGTGAAACACAACAACAACAACAAGCAAGTATTGTGATGTATGACACAAACGTAGCGGATGTGGATTTCGATAAAACAAAGAGGGAAAAACAAAGTGTGAAGGAGAAAGCAGCATCACTTGTGGATAAGGAAGCTGTTGCACAGGTCAAGAGGGAACTGGTGTTGCCTGTAGAGACAGTAGCTACGGTTCCAACGTTTTCAAGAGGATGTGGCTACGATCCATTTGGTTCAATCGACAAGAACCATAGAGAGGAGATCTTAGAATTTTTGAAGACTTGCCCGTTAGTACCGATCTCTCTTAAGTTGTTGATCATGTTTGTGACTTAATTTTGAGAGTTTGTGACTTCATTTTGCAGACATGTCAAGAGTAATAAACCAAAGGAAGACACAACCAAATTCTGGTACCAGACGATGCGGACACCGCAAAGATGGCTTTGGGACAAGGTGAGACTTAGGTTGAAGTCTGAGTTTGAAGTCTTGATGTCTCATACGAGACTTTGAGTTATGACATTTTTTTGCTGCAACACATGGATGCTGCAACCAATCTACTGAGGCAGCGGTTCCATTTCCATCCAGAGTTGTTTAGGAGTGAGAAGATCTGCTTTGTTGATTCTGTTTTCACCCAACAGTGGTTGGGTAGCTACGAAGCATTCAAGACCACGGTGGATGACAACGGTTTAGTCAGAATTCTACCTCCCGGAGCTCATGATCTCTATACTGGCACTCAACCAGAGTTTTGCCGCAGTACTAAGGTATGGGGTATCCATGTGGACGAAATCTACACCTCCCTCAACCTCAGGAACACGCATTGNTCAGGAACACACATTGGCTTGCCTTGATGATATCAATTCCGAAAAAGCACATCGGTGTTTGGGACAACATCGTTGAGTGTTGTACTAAAGAGATAATTGCCCAACATTTGAACCCTTTATGCGAGATGGTGGCATATCTTATGCACCTCCTAAGTCCTCCGGATCAGAGACACTTGCACCCATTGGTTCCATACAGTTATGAGGTACTTCCTAGATCCGAAGTTCTCCAATGTGTTAGTGGTGATTGTGGAGTGTTCGCCCTCAAGTATATTAAGTTCCATGCTCTGGGCATGCCATTTCCTCCTCATCTCTTGTCCTCCACCAACATTAAGAACATAAGGGAGAAGCTAGCGGTCGAGATATATATCAGGAGCTAAAGGTAAAAGGAACGGAGAAACGCGAGTACAAGGGCTTGGATTTATACGATGCAGGATGAATGAGCTTGTCTAGTCTTTTTTTTTATTCTCGTAGCCTTTTGATGTAATATAATGTAGCACGTGTAGGAAAAAACCATATATTTTGGCGAACATTGCAGGAATGTTTTTTGGCCCACCCAATGGAACAAGTTAAAATATTGTAACTTGATAGTGTAGGATGATATGTTACGATATGTAATGTTAAATCATTGTAACTCAATGGAACTTTTGGTACTCTTGATAGCAGAAAGTTTAGACATTTGGTCTTAATCCAACAAACATAAACATAAAGTCCTTGTGAAATGCAAAGTGGTCTTAATTCAACAAACATAAACCAGTCATAATTAGCTAAGGATACTTCACACTGAGACTTAAAAGTGAGACTTCTTAGTAATGTCTTAAATAAAACTTCACACAGATTTCAACGAAGGATTGAGACTTCTACTGGAGACTTCATTGCGAGACATTACTTCAAGATTCCAACATCACTAGTTTCCCTCTTCCTTGAGCATCTTAAATATCAGCAAAACACATACCATAAAACCATTAGCCACAATATTATATATCAACACTCATGAGTGAGTTTAACTTACACAATTAGGTCTGGTATGTCCAGGTTGTTTGCATTGTGAGCAATTGAATTGCTTGTGAGCCTTCCGCGGTTTGTCCTTAAACTTTTTTGCATTTTCAATCCATTTTTGCACCTTGACTTCTTCTGCCTTCCTGGTTAACGCCGAACCTGTGGAGGAAGAACCTTGACAAACTTGGGTTCTTTTATATCCATCATTTTGGAGTATATCTTGCTTAAGTACGTCGCATAATAATATTCCTTTGTGTATGATGAGCAAACAAGTGCGGCCACATCCATCTTAAGCTCAGGAGCAGTGGCGATATCATGTGAACAAGATACCATCTCAACATCATACACACCACATTGACATTTCCGATGTAGGAAATCAACGATACAATCTCTATGTCCTCCTTTCACATGGAATCGCCAATTATCTATGCATTCAACCGTCATTTTGTCAGCATAAAACTGATGAATAGTCAACAAATATTCAACCCCCTTGCTATGTCTTGTTGTGAGCTTCAAAGCATCTTCACACCTTCTAAAATATCACCTTCCTAGTTTCTCTCGTTTAAACTGATGTTGCTCGTTTGTATGTTGTATCTATGTCCCGGGAAGTGAACTCGTGCCCATAGATTGAATCCCGCTTCCTCCAAGTAACTTGCAAGGTCGGGATTCGCCCCCCGTATTGCATGCATGTATCTATTAAAATCATGATGAGTATACGCATACGCAGCGGATTTGACAAGGTATAGAAGATTTCTTCTCTTGAAGTTGGTGACAATGTTATCTTGAAGGTGATAATAACATATCCCTCTTGTTGCCCATGGCATAACTGTTTCAATTGAATTCTTTACCGAGACGTGCCAGTCGGAAACTATTACTAAAGAATATTGATCAGAGACACATCCACTCAACTTGGTAAAAAACCAACGCCATGATTCATCATCCTCAATATCCACAATAGCAAAAGCTAACGGGAATATCTGAAAATTTGCGTCTAGGCCGCAAGCCACTAGTAGAACACCGCCATACTTCCCCGGTAGATGACACACATCCACCACCATAACTCGTCTAAGATATTGAAATCCGGAAATCGAAGCTCCAAGAGCAAAGAACATATATTTGAATATGTTTTGATCATCGAGTAGGAGATCAGTGACGGTTTCGGGATTGGCTTGTTGGACACGGTATAGATACGAAGGCAAGTGCTCATATCCATCTTCTGCTGTTCCTCTAACCAATAGTTGTGCAAATATCAAAGCTCTATAGGAAGTAGTATAGTCCATCTTCAAACCAAATTTCTTCTTCATTTAAGATATAATCATCTTCTATGTTACTCCATCAATTGTTTCCCATTCATCATAAAAAAACTTACCAATATACCTTGGAGCATAACGTTTGCGCAAAGCAATTCTGTCCGTCACTAAGCAAATATGTTGTTTCTTGTACAAAGTCACTCAAAACATATTTGGCCCGTATTTCGCAGCTCCTCTGACCCTTCAATTGCATCCTTTCACACAGCATTTAGCAATCAATAGTTTTTTTTTGTAGATTTATGCATTTTGTAGGAGAATTTCGCCATTATCGCTGTCAAGCGGACCTCGGATATAAGTGCATCCTTCGAAGGAAAACTTGCTGTGACAAAGAGACCATCTGACCATACCATGTTCATTCTTCGGCCTTCACAAACGAAGCTTCCTTTCGCACCAAGAAACATGCTATCATCCTCATTTTCACTAACATCTTCATCCTTAAATTTTTCATTCACATTGTAATCTTCAAGGAATTCGTAATCTACCTCATAAGAAGGATATTCGTCCGCACAATAATCAGCATCTTTGACGTTACCAACTCCCTCCCCACCAGATGACATATCCGTATCTTTGTCATCCAATTTTTTTGCATCTTCCTCATAGTCTTCATCATCATTACCATCTTCCTCAGAGTCCTCAGCATCAACCTTGTCATTTTTCCCACTAGTCATCCCCACGCCACTCGAGACACAAAGTCGTATAACATGGACTTTACTCAACTCGACCAAAGACCGCACTTGTCTATCTTTTGAGACACACATTGGTGGGGTAGGAGAATCAGTATCCATTTATTTCAACATAGAATCCGGTAGTGAATAGGTTAAGACCAACTAAGTGTTCTTGTCCAGATTGTAGTCGTCTTGTCCCATCATAATAAGTTCATGATGTGTACAAGCATCACTCAAGAAGAGCATTCTCCCGCCTTTGCGATTATCCACCTCAAAATGCCACTTCAAGTCCCTCATCACCCATTCTCCATAGAAAACAGGTACTTGAACCATTATCTGCAAGAAAAATCATGTACAAACACCACATTAGCATTCGAGATTTTATAAAATTAACGTCTAAGAAATTTAGTAGACGAGACTTCAAAAAAGTCTCAAGACAGACTACATTTTTAAGTCACAAGCGCATTTTGAAGGGAGACTTCAAAATGAAGTCTTATATATAGGTCTAATTTTGTAGTTGACCAAAGTTTGACTTTTTGCGGAGGCTTCATGACGAAGTCTCAAATGGTTTGAGACTTTATAGTGAAGTCTCCTGAAAAGTGGGTCTAGTTTTGCAATTGACCATAATTTGACTTTTTCTTCAGACTTCATTATAAAGTCTCCGAAGACAGAGGGTTACTTTTGCATTTGACCAAAATTTTCGGTTCATAATCTAGAGGCTTCACTCTGAAGTCTCCCACGTTTTCCGACGGTTTGAGACTTCATGGTGAAGTCTCTTCAATAGTCAAAGTTTTTAAAATTTTGGTCAAATGCAAAAGTAACCTTTTTTCCATGGAGACTTTAGATCGAAGTCTCGATACACGTGCTTTTTACGAAGATTTCACAATGAAGTCTATAAAAAAGTCAAACTTACTGTCCAATGCAAAACTAGACCCTTTTACGTAGACTTCATGTTAAAGTCTCAGTTCCGGTTTTTCGTTTTCAAAGGAACTCTAAGACTTTAAAATGAAGTCTTAAAAAAATAAGTCAATTGCAAAATTAGACACCTGTTGACTATGAGACTTCAATATGAAGTCTCAATACGAAGTTATAAAAATTCATTATTTGATAACAACATTACTATGATTCGTTGTAAAAATTTATTGTAAATATTAATTTATTTTAAAATAAATATAAATGTTCTGTTTTCATTTAAATTTTTAGGGCTTAGAGTCAAGGGTTTCATGTACGTCGTATGTTAGTAGGTTATTTATAATGACTATACGACGATTATCGTAATACCAAAAATAAGACTATTCAAAATCTCATTTTGATTCATTTGATAGATAGTTTTATGGAACTTGAAGAAAGTCGTTTGAAAAAAAATTACTCTAATTGATATTATATGATGGTGTATATGAAAATATATGTAGAAGTGTGGTTAAAATACCCCAATACATTAAAATTCAAACTATATCATATATGTTTAAGGTTTTTAATACTTATATGAAATATACTTGACATAATATACATATAAGTTGGATTTTAGGTTTTTTTCTTTTAACAATAAAAAGTATTTTATTCTAAATAATCATTCCACAATACCATTTACCATATAGGTATTACGGATACAAGAAAACAAAACAATTTCACGCACACTAGTAGGTGCTATGGTAATAGATCAATTTCTAAAGAAAGATGAGCAAAAAACTAATCTTAGTTGAAACATAATAGTGTCTTATGAAGTAAAATACGATAAATCAAACATCGCCATATGTATATCATCTTCACACTCGAATAATAGCTTGAGTTTGCAAAGCATATCGTGAAACAATGAACATAATTGGATTCTGAACCGACAAAAAATTTAATCAAAACAACATTGTAATGATAGAGGCCTTGTTATATCTCCAATGAAAAGACACATCATCAATTTTCCGATCCAACATTAGACCGTTAATCTTTTGATCCGGCAACGACCGTTGAATTTCAAATCCGTAATAAAACCAAAATATGTTTTGGAACAAAGACATTAAGAGAAATCGTTGTCGATGGCAATGGAGCCTCCATCATTAAATCAAGTAAAAGACTAAAATCAAATAGAACGAAGACAAGAAAGACAAAATACAAAAAAAATGGCCCTCTCATTGTGTCGGTACAGAGATTCGATCACTGGAGAGACAAAACAAGACGATCAATTTTTTGTGTTCTCTTTCTGACGGCTAGGTTTTGGTTTTTTTTTTTTATATGTGGGGTTTTAGGCTTAGGATATTGATTTAGAGTTTAGGATCAAGAGTTTCAAATACGTCATACGTTACACAATTTTTGTTGTAAATTCGTAGGTCATTTACGACGAAATTACAACGATCATAAATATTAAATATATTTATGAAACTACCTTGTAACATTGTCATTATTTACCCTCTAGTTTACGATAAATAAAACTATCATCGTAACATAGATCCAATATTACGAAAAAAAATTGCATTAAACGTTTTTCTCCCTAAATGAAATTACGATGATTACATATTTCTTCTTTAACTCTTTGTAAATTCGATGCTAATTAACGATGATCTATTTTTGTTGCGAAAGTTCGATGCTAAAAATGTGTTTTCTTATAGTGTTGATGTGAGGTTTTCTCGTGATCTTAACATATTCGAGATCATTATTTGTAGCAGATTAACCTATGAAACAAAGCGCAACTAAGATGCTAATGAAAATAATAGGTATTCATTTTTCTTATGTATAAAAAAAATTAATATTCATTTAATAAACTTATAATTTTAAAATTAAAATTACTAAAGATGACCTTGTAAATAACCATATTTATTAATATTGGATTTTATTTATAAATTTTATTTTCTTACATGTTGTCAACCAAGATTTTCATATTTTTTTAAAAATATATATATGAATAAAATTAGGTTGAGAATGATTATTAGTTTTGCATATAATGTTAATATTTTATTTTGTATTTAATTTAGTTAATTAAAGTATGGAACCTTAGACGATATATTTTTGAAAAGAAAAAAAGCCTTCTTATAAAATATTTAACAGTGTTAACATTTTTGGAAAGCTGAAATATCATTTTTTGTTTTCCAGATTTATTTATTTTTCAAAGTTTTAAATCTTTTTTTGAAAAGGTAGATCATTTTTTCTTTAAATATCATTTTTATTTGTTTTTAAATAAATAATTTCATTAAAAATAAACTTGGAGATACATATTCTAATTTTCTTTCAAGCCAAATTTACCTTATAAATAATTTATAAGAGTTCACAAAACTTTTGGTTTTGTCTACGTTCTTGTCCCTTTTTTTAGCTTAGCCTTCTAACTTTTAATCTCAAATATGGTAATTTGGAAATAATTAGTTGCATATTATATATGCTAAATCATTAATCCATTTATATTGTTTATATTTTGGGGAGACTTACAAAATTACACCTTTGTATTGTCTGTTTTTCAAAAATACCCCTGCTTGAAAAAATTTTATTTTTACACCTCCCTTTTTAATGAAAAAGACCATTATACCCCTAGACTAAAAGAAACCCTAAACGTTAAACTCTAAATCCTAAACCATAATTCATAAACTTTAAACCCTAATAGCTAAACCCTAAACCCTAATCACTAAACCTTAAACTCTAAACCCTAATATTTGAGGTGTATATTTGAGAACCATTAAAAGACAAGTGTAAATGTAAAATTTCTTTTCCTTTTAAGTGTATTTCTGTAAATTAATTTATATTTTGCTTATGTTTATTAAATTTTTTGTCAGTTTTTTTCTTTTATTTACTTTGAATAGATAAATTTAACTGCATTCATAGATTTATTAAAAAATTGAGTTATTATTAAAATATTCTTAAAACTCTATGTTGATATTTTAAAAAAATATTAAAATTATTTGTGAACAAATATGAATTTCATATACTAATAAAGAACTAAAAAGTATTCACGTGCAACTAAATGTTGTTCTCTAAAAAGTTGTAACTGTAATATATTAAGTTTAGGCATCATATATCAACATTGGGATAGAGAAGAACTTGGTTTCAATACCATCTATTATCTTAGAGAAATTTAGGGTGACAATTATGTTAAATTGCGTTGCATTTGTACAATGTTGTAGGGCTTGCGGGAATGACATAAAAAGTTGTGTGGTATTCATGGGATTTTTGATGAAAGAAAATGAAAGTTTGTGTAATATCCCGGACCGTAGGATCCGGTCCGTGATAAAAATTTAAGAAGAAAATCCCAAAACCCTTTTAAGCCCATCAAAGAAAACCTAAAGCCATCCTTTTTAAATCCCAAAACCTAAATTCCTCTTCATTTTTCTTTGTGCCGTCGAACCAGAGAGAGATCGAACCTAGAAAGAGAGAAGAAGAGAAGAGAAGGTGGTTCATGCAGTCTTCGGAGACCGAACAGACATGCTGTGGAAAAACAGAAGAACGGCCGACCAACTCATCGAGGATTGATCTGATTTTTCTACAGTAAGTGCTCCTCTCTTAGATCTATCATCTCCAACAAACGGTTTGTCATTCGGAGTTTTTTTCTAAAAGTTATGGCTATTCTTCCGAGGGGTATCTGTGCAGATCGGATCTGCGGCCAGCCACGAAGGTGAGGACGATCGGCTATCCAAACGGCGTCTGATCGGAGAAAACTCGGCGGCTATCTCAAGAGAACATCTAGGGCTTCAATCTGAACGGTCGGATATCATAGTTAACGGTTAGTTTTAGAGTTATGCCTTCGTTTCTAAGTGACATAGAATCTGCCAGATTTCCAGATCTATCACGTCTTGGTGTAAAGGGAGTTTGGCTCATCTGTAGGTTGTTTCTTGGGCTGGCCTTATGTAAGAATGATTTAGGCTCTCATATCTATCTACTGGTAAAAGGAAAACCAGGTACGGATTCATATGAAGGGGAAAGGGTGCCTTTGAAGTTGATGCTGCGAATCTGTCCACCACAAGAGAGTTGAGTTCAGCGCTGATCTTCTGCAAGAGGCTAAGGTGAGGGCGTATTCTAAATTACCTAGTTTGGAGCATAGGTTTGG
>OVAN01016812.1:0-10375 GCA_900406275.1 Anastatica hierochuntica
CTGAGTTAAAATGGATAGCATCTATACTAAGAGACATTGGTATACCTCAAACATCAGCTCCAGAGTTGTACTGTGATAATCTCTCAGCTGTCTATCTCACTGCAACTCCTGTTCTGCACAAGAGAAGTAAGTCCTTTGACATAGATTATCATTATGTTAGAGAAAGAGTCAGCTTGGGAACCTTGGTAGTGAAGCATGTCCCTGCTCATCTTCAACTCGCAGACATTTTCACTAAGCCTTTACCTTATACTTCCTTCACTTCTTTACGTTTCAAACTTGGTGTGGATTCTCCCACCCAAAGTTTGACGGGGGGTATAAGACCTGAGGCNAGAAAGCAGAACCTTTGGTACCAAGGCATCTAAACACTCTGAAGGGAAGAGAGGCTTTAGCTGAGAGGAAGAAGACAAAGCAGGAGCCAACTGCAGCAACTTCCGAGAAACCTCCTCCTCTGATCAAACCGTTAAAGTGTACTAAGGATCTTCACAATCCCAATGTTACTCTTTGTAATCGTTATTTGTCTTTAGCTAGCATGTGCTCTTGATCTTATCTTCATCAGCCTATAAAGGCAATAACCTTACCTTTGTAATGCTTAACACATATTGAATAAAATGAGAGATTGAACATTATCAAAATCATCTTCTTTATGTTTTCTTAAAGTTCTTTAGCCCGTGCAGCTGGACTTCTTAAGGCATGTAGAGTCAGTGTTCCTTTCCCAATCAGCGCCACTGCTAACTGCAACAGGTACGTATATTAATTTCTAACGCTTTTTAAATCATCTATATGAGGTTTTGTGTAAATGCAACAATTATATATATAGGATCATGGAAAACTATTATTAAGTAGAATTGTTATAACAAAATTTTGAGTTAAGTGGAAAAAGAAAACAGGATTTAAAGTCTTTCCAGTGCAACCATGTGTTTTGATAGAATTTTTCGAGTTTTTATATTTGACGCAACAGTACATATATATAGGTATTATAAAGTTTTTAAATAGAAATTTGATGTTTTAATATTAATATGTTTTGCAGCGTGAATTGAGTGGAGGTCGGAGAAGCTTAAGAAGAAGTTTCGAGTATCAGAGAAATTATTTAATAAGATGTTTTTTTGTAAAAGTATTTAATAAGATGTTCGAATGGTTGTTTTCAATTTCCTGTCTTTAAAATTATTATGGCAATGGATCTTGTTTAGAATTTAGGTTTTTTTCAGGGATCAAACGCTGCGTTTTGGGAGATTAGGCGATTTTGAGGCGATCGTGTTTAGGGTTTCTTCAGGCAACAATTGTGGCGGCGCCACCTGGTTATGCCGTCTCCGGTGGTCGGATGGGGGAGCCTGAGCCGATTCCGGCGGCGAGTGTGGGGGTCGGAGGCTCTGGAGGTGTGGGTTCGGTGACAGCTGCTACCGGAGGAGGTTCTGGTTTGGGTTCATCACCTGGAGTGGGTACAGCTCTCTCCTGGGCGGCAGTGGCTGGGTCGGTTTCTGGTCCCCTTAAGAGGCATGTTCTACAGGCGGGTGATGACGGTTGTTTTGAGGTCCCTGATGAAGTTTTGGAGGACCCAAATAAGCTATGGCGGAATTTTTTGATTGGTAAGTTTCTTGACAAGGCTCCGCATATCGCGAAGGTTCATATGATCGTCAATAAGATTTGGAGCTATGGCGACAAGGCGATCAAGATTGATGTTCAGGTGCTTGATGCAACCACAATGAAATTTCGGATTGTTAGTGAGGTGATTCGTCGAAAGGTTCTGCAAAGAGGGATCTGGAACATTGTTGATGTCCCTTTGGTGCTTTCAGAGTGGAGTCCAGAGGTGGTTGAGGCGCAGCCAGTTCTTCAATCAATTCCGTTGTGGGTGAACCTAAAGCATGTGCCACACAAACTCTTCTCTGACCAGGGATTGAGCTTTGTTGCAAGTGTTGTTGGTGAACCAAGGAAGTTGCATCCAGAAACGCTTGCTTGCACTAATTTTGAAAAGGCAAAAGTGTTAGTGATTGCGGACTTGACTAAGGAGTTACCAAGCCAAATACCTTTGCGGAACAAGAAGGGTTTTATGGCAACAGTGGAGGTGACTTACCCGTGGTTGCCACCGAGGTGCTCTGCTTGTGATAAGTGGGGTCATAAGAAGGAGGTGTGTGGCGGTAAGGGCAACGTTGTGTTGTGTACAGGGAGTTAGGCTGCAAATAGTGGTGATGAGAAGGCTTTGGAGGTGGTCAGTAGCGGGATGGCTCAGATGGCAGCTTTGGATTCAGGCAAAAATCTCAGTGACCGCAAGTCTGTTGAGGATGGGTTGCTACAGGATGCTGTGGGTATGGATGTTGTTGGTAGGAGGGACTTGTTGACAGGTAGTGGTTCTGTTAGTGGTTCTGTTGCTGGCTCTGTTGGTGGCTCAGGTAATTCTGTGGGTGGCTCAGAGGCTGGGTTAGTTGGTGGCTCAGTTGGCGTCTCAGTGGGAGGATTAGTTGATGGTTCAGCGGGAGGTTTAGTGGGTACTTCAGTGGGAGGTACTGGTGCACAGCCTGTGATTCTGCAGCGGGATCAGGTGGGGCAGAGGTCTGGACAGGGGGTTCAGGGGTCTTTGGAACCTGATGTTGGTGACATTCAGGTGCAGGAAGATAGATGGCGTGAGCCTTCGTCTCCCTTGAGGGTTACTGACTCACGATTTGTGACATAACGCATTGTCTCGGCTTATGAGGTATCGCCATCCAGGTTCTCAGTTTTGCATTCTGAAGAGAGTGCAGCAGATGATGCAGATGCCAGTAGTGGGGGTGATGATAGCGGTGTTGGTAGCCAGGGAGATGCTGAGGATGATGTTGGTGATGCTTTTGTGGAAATAGAATCGGGTGAGATAGTGGAGGGTGTGAGTGGTACTTCACAAGCATTGTTGACGGAGGATGATGGTTCAGCTGTCAATGTTCACGCTAAAGCAGTGGATGTGCAATTGCGGCAGCCTCTACCAAGAGTTACGAAGGGTATTAATCGATTTCTTGAGGAACCTTCTACTACTACGACTAAGGCGACTCGTTCTAGTCAAAAGAGTAAGAGGGGAGCTCGTAGAAAGAACTGAATGTCGTTTTTCTTCTGGAATGTCTGGGGGTTTAATAAGAGGTATAAACAACAAGCTGTACATAAGTGGATTATGGGTTCAACTTTCAAATTTGGGTGTTTGTTGGAAACGCGTATAAAGGAGGAGAGGTCTACTCGGGTGGCTGATTCTGTTTTCAGAGGTTGGTCTCTTCTTACGAATTATGAGTACAATTCTCGGGGGCGCCTCTGGATTGTATGGAATGATATGGTGTTGCTTACACCGGTCTTCAAGTCGGCTCAGCTCGTTACCTGTTCAGTCCTTGATCCTTCGCTTGGATCTGAATTTTTTGTCTCATTTGTTTATGCTTCAAACTTTGCGGCGGAGAGAAAACAGCTCTGGGATGAGCTGCGGGATCATCATGCCTCGCCAATATTTAGAGGGAAGCCTTGGGCCATTGTCGGAGATTTTAATGAAACGTTATCGACGTCGGAGTATTCTGGGAATTCATTTTTGACTTGGAGTATGAGAGATTTCCAGGCCCTGATCTCTCACACTTCATTTTTTGACTTGCCTTATCATGGAGTTCACCATACTTGGTCGAATCGTCAGACTCAGCACCCGACCACTAAGAAGCTAGATAGAGTTCTTATCGGGGCTGACTGGCTGTGTTTCTTCCCATCCTCGTATGTTCTTTTTGAAAGTGGTGGCATATCGGATCATGCTCGCGGTGTGATCTATATGGCTGATCAGGTCTTCTCAGTTCGCAAGCCTTTCAAATTCCCAAATGTGTTAGCTGCTCAGGAGGGGTTTCTGCCGGCTGTCAAGGAGTTTTGGGAGTCGACGCCACCTGTCCCTGTTACGCGATCTGCTATTTACACCTTCTCGAAGAAGCTTAAGGCGCTGAAACATGTTATTCGCCTTTTCAATAGGACAAAAGTTGGAAACTTATCTGTTCAATCTACTGATGCTTTCCGCTCTCTTTGTCAATGTCAGGAGGAAGTTTTTAGGGACCCGTCACCTGAGCATGTGCAAGCCGAGACAGCTGCTGCTGATCGCTGGTTTCATGTTAGTGCGTTGGAGGAATCGTTTTTGAAGCAGAAGGCGAAAGTGCAGTGGTTGCGATTGGGGGACCAAAACAATAAGTATTTCCACCAGGTAGCTCGAGCAAGAATGGCTAAAAATTCAATTCGTGTGGTTCGAACGCAAGCTGGTGCCACAGTTACCGATATTCTGGCGATAAAAGAAGAGGCAGTGAGTTGGTTTAAGGGTCACTTACAGGAGGTTCCAGTGGGTTTTAGTGGTATATCGGTTGATAGATTACAATCACTATTTGTTTTTCGTGTGCCTGATGAGCTGAAGCGACGGGTGGTTGCGCCTGTGCTGGAAGATGAGGTGCGGTTTGTCTTATTTTCAATGCCTTCTGACAAGTCACGGGGCCGGATGGATACACTCGGGAGTTCTATCAGTCAGCTTGGCCGATTATTAAATCGGATTTTGTTGGGGCTGTTCAATCTTTTTTCTTGACTGGATATTTGCCTAAGGGTGTCAATGCTACTATTTTGGCTCTTATTCCCAAGATAGAAGGAGCTATGGAAATGAAGGATTATCGTCCGATCTCATGCTGCAATATTCTCTATAAGGTAATCTCTAAGATTCTTGCGAACAGGCTTAAGGAATGCTTGCCAGAGTTTATTAGTCCTAGCCAATCAGCTTTTGTTCAAGATCGCCTATTGTTGGAGAATCTGTTGTTGGCAACAGAATTGGTCAGAGATTACCATAAAGAAGGCGTTTCGCCTCGGTGTATGATGAAAATTGACATCGCTAAGGCTTTTGACACAGTACAATGGGGTTTTTTAGAGAATGTCTTGCAGGCGATGGAGTTCCCGTTGGTGTTTATTCGTTGGATTCTTACCTGTGTTACAATGGCGTCTTTTTCTGTGCAAATCAACGGTGAATTAGCGGGTTCTTTCCGGAGTACGAGGGGTCTGAGATAAGGTTGCGCTTTATCTCCGTATCTCTTTGTCATATCCATGAATGTTCTCTCGGCTCTGCTTGATAGATCTGCCGCTGAGGGGCGGCTTATTCATCATCCTCTTTGTAGTTCTCTGAATATCACGCATCTGTGTTTTGCTGATGACATTATGGTTTTCTCAGATGGTTCGGTTCACTCGGTTCAAGCGGTTGTTGATGTTTTTGATGATTTTGCGTGCTGTTCAGGGCTCCGGATAAATCTTCAAAAGTCGAATATTTATATGGTTGGGATCTCGGATATGGCTCGCGATGAGATGATGGCGAGATTTTCTTTTGTACCGGACACGCTGCCAGTTAGGTACTTGGGTCTACCGTTGACTATTAGGAGGATGACTTCCGCAGATTATGCTCCTTTGATTGAGAGAGTTCAGGCAAAGTTCAATTCATGGTCGACTCGGCTGCTTTCCTTCGCGGGTCGGCTTCAGTTGTTACAATCTGTCATTAGTAGTATCACGCAGTTCTGGTGTTCAGCTTTTCGTCTGCCTCGGTGATGTCTACGCGACATAGATAGTTTGTGTTCTGCTTTTCTTTGGTCGGGAGCAGAAATGAATTCACACCGGTCAAAAGTCTCTTGGGTTGATGTTTGTACTCTTAAGCAAGAGGGGGGTTTAGGTATAAGACCATTGACTGAGGTCAATCGGGTCTTTGGTTTGCGGTTAATATGGCGACTCTTCACCTCTACTACTTCCTTGTGGGTCAACTGGATAAAAGTGCATCTGATTAGGCAAGGGTTTTTCTGGACAGCTCCTACTAGCCATGGCTCGTGGGTATGGCGAAATTGTTGAAGCTGCGTGAGGTTGCCGCTGATTTTGTTCGAGTGGTGGTTGGGAATGGCCGAACAGCTTCTTTTGGTATGATTCTTGGTCGCCTTTAGGCCGATTAATTGATATCTCGGGGTTTCGGGGGCTGCGTGGGCTGGGAATTGGGGGATCAGCTACTGTTTTTGATGCCGCAGCCACTGGTTGGGTCTTTCGGAGACAGCGGACAGCCCCTTTACAAATGATTGTTGCCATGCTGCGCGATATTCCGCTATCACTTGACTCTGCCGCTGATATTTATGAGTGGCGGCTTGCGCCTGGTCGTTTTAGTCAACTGTTTTCATCGAAGAAAACATGGCTTTAGCTGCGTCACTCACGGCCGTTACTACCTTGGACGCCTCTGGTATGGTTTCGTTTTCATACTCCTAAACATGCTTTCATTGTTTGGTTAGCTTTTCGGGATCGTTTATCCACTGGTGTGAGAATGAGTCAATAGGGCCCTGGTATCTCGTCAGCTTGTGTTTTATGTATGCATCTTCTTGAGGATAGGGATCATTTGTTCTTCCAATGTCCCTTCTCATCTCAAGTTTGGACTCCTTTGGTTGGTGGTATTTTGGGCAGGCGGTTTTCATGTGGTTGGTCTCAGATTGTTGATTTCATGCTCTCTTTTACCTCTTCTCGTGCCAGCTTGTTGCTTAGGTTGGTCTTTCAAAGTGTAAATCTACCACTTGTGGAGGTTTCGTAATCAATTGCGTCATGGTGCACAACGTGTACCCCCCCCCCCTCGAGTCTTGTTCAGCAAATAGACAAAGATATTTGGGAAAAGCTTCTAGCGATTCGTCGTGATAGGAATGAAGATCTCCTGATGTTATGGTTTAGCTCTCGCCGATGATTTAGTTTTGCTTGTTTGATTTTCTCGACTAAAACCTCTTAGCATTCAAACATTTTGTAAAAAACGGTTTTGTTGCAATAATATTTTACATTACAAAAAAAAAATTATTATGGCAATGCTACTAATTTGTCGTATGTACTGTGTGTTCCCAATAAACGTTATATAAATTTCTGATGTGAAGTCTACTTTATTTCATAATATTGTTACTTATTGCATTTCCAACTTAACGATCTAAATTTTATTTTAAAATGCAGTTTGTAATACAATTTGTTCCAATCTACTCTATTTTAAATTTAAAATAGAGAAAAAATAGGCATTATTTTATATTAAAAATAAAAATGAGTTTACTCCATATTTTAAACAGTTATATTAGTTGTTATATTTTAAAGTTATATAAAACAGTTATATTAGTTATTCTATTACGGGGAAAGACAAAGTCTCAATCCAAAAAGGTAAGAGATGTTCTCAAAAGAATCATTAATGTCATTTTTCTCGTGGAACATTCGCGGTTTCAATAAGACTCGAAAGCACAATGGTGTAAATCAATGGATTTCTACAACAAATGTATCCTTTGGATGCTTATTAGAAACGCATGTTACGGAAACAAAGGCTAACAAGGTTTGCTCTACGGCTTTTCTTGGATGGTCTTTGCTCACAAACTACGAATATCATCGGTTGGGTCGTATATGGGTAGTGTGGAATGACACAGTAACGCTTACTCCGATTTTCAAATCCGCTCAAATTATCACTTGTTCTGTTTTAGAGCACGTTCAAGGTACTGAATTCTATTGCTCTTTCGTCTATGCATCGAACTTCTCGGATGAAAGGAAGCAGTTATAGGAGGAGTTGCGATCACACTTTTCCTCTCCCATCTTTCATGGGAAGCCTTGGCTTATTATGGGAAATTTTAACGAAATCTTGAGAACGGATGAACACTCAAGATACACAACTGTCTCAAGCGGTTTGAGAGACTTTCGGTTGCTGGTCACTCAATGCTCTCTCACTAACTTGGCTTATTATGGTCCAAAATTCACTTGGTGGAACCATCGTGATAATGACCCCATCGGGAAGAAACTGGACAGAGCGTTAGTGGGGGACGAGTGGCTTTTACAATATCCAGATTCTTATGCATCTTTCGAGGCAGGGGGTCCTTCGGATCATGCTCGATGCCATGTTAGACTTTTTGATCAGACATATGTCGCTCAACAGCCTTTCAAGTTTTGGAATCTTCTCACATCCCTAGACGATTTTCTACCACTGGTCGAGGAATACTGGGGCAGCTCTGATCCTCTTCATGTCTCTAAAACTACCCTATATCTTCTCTCTCAGAAGCTAAAGGGTTTGAAACCACGGCTGTGAAATTTAAAGAAACTCCAGATAGGTCACTTAACAAGCAGAGCAAAGGAGGCTTATGAGAAGCTATGTGGAGCTCAAGATATGGCTCTGCGTGACCCGAACCAAGCGACCTTTGCAGCGGAAACGGAAGCAGCTATGAGATGGGAACATGTGGCTTCATTGGAAGAGGCTTATTATAAACAAAAATCTAAGATACATTGGTTGCGTTTGGGTGATCATAACAACAAGTTTTTTCATCGAGTTTCACAAGTAAGAGCCTCTCATAATAAAATCAGACAAGTCCGCACAAGTGATGGTGAACTCGTGAACACGATTTCAGAGATAAAGACTGAGGCGGAGTGATTGTTTAAGACTTTTATGCAAGCTGCTCCCGTAGATTATCGAGGTATATTTGTGATCGAGCTTCGAGAATTGCTAAATTTTCTATGCCCCGACACCGCGAAACAACAATTGACTACTTTGATCACATATGAGGAAATTCAAACAGTCTTGTTCTCAATGCCATCCAACAAATCTCCCGGACCGGATGGCTATACTAAAGAGTTTTATCAAGCGGCTTGGCCCATTCTAAAATCTGATTTTACGGCGGCAATAAAATCGTTCTTTGCGAATGGTTTTTTGCCAAAGGGTGTGAACTAAAGTTGATACGCCTGAAGAGATGAAAAACTACCGTCCCATCTCTTGTTGCAACATTTTGTACAATGTTATTTCCAAGATTATAGCTAACAGACTCAATTAAAGTAGTTCTCCCGCCTTTTATCTACCCCCAATCAGTCAGCTTTTGTTGCAGACAGATTGCTTTTGGAGAATTTACTGCTTTAAACAGAACTCGTCAAGGGATATCATAAGGAGGACATATCTCCTCGTTGAGCATTGAAAATTGGCATTGCAAAAGCTTTTGATAAGGTTCAATGGGAGTTTTGGTCAATGTCCTTAAAGCTATGAAATTTCCAGATATCTTTATTAAATGGATCACGACTTGCATATCTACGGCATCATTCCTCAGCAGAAGTCACTCTTCTTCATCAATTTTTCGGTGGCTTTCTTCTTCTTCTTATTCCTCTTCCTCTCTTTCTCCTTTCATTTTTCTTTCTTCTTCTGTGTTTTCTCCTTTTACTTGGGTGGTCCTTCAATCTCCTTGAAGGACCAGACCCATTGCTAAATCCATAACAAAAGATCTTCTCTTTTTCCTCTTGTATTAGCTTCTTGATCATCATGAATTGTTTCCCCTGTTTCACTTCTCCAAAGAACAAGAAATCTTCAAGTACTAATGAGACTAACAACAACGAAACCAAACCACTTGGTATGTTTATGTAATGTCCTAATGTCAAGCTCTTTCTGTTGTTTCGGTTACTTACTTCATTCTTTGTTCTTAAAGAGACAAGAAGAACAGAGGAAACAGAGCAGCAAGAAGGAACAACATTGAAGACTTTTACATTCCGAGAATTAGCAACGGCGACAAAGAATTTCTGGCAAGAATGTTTGTTAGGAGAAGGCGGTTTCGGTAGAGTTTATAAAGGAACCCTTAAATCTACCGGCCAGGTTCTTTCTTCGATACATTTTCGTTAATTAAAGTTTGATACTTTTCAATGATCTTGGTTTTTGATGAATGTATGTTAGGTGGTGGCTGTTAAGCAACTAGACAAACATGGATTACATGGGAACAAAGAGTTTCAAATTGAGGTTTTGTCCTTAAGCCAACTTGTTCATCCAAATTTTGTTAAGCTTGTTGGTTATTACGCCGATGGAGATCAAAGACTTTTGGTTTATGAGTTTATCTCTGGACGTTCACTTCATAATCATCTACACGGTATTACATTTTTGAGAGCTTCTTCTTCTTAAACACATTTTGAGAGAATAGCTGAGATTCTTTGGATGTTTTTTGTTTTTCGCAGAACCAAAATCAGACGGTGAACGAATGGATTGGAAAACGAGGATGCGGGTAGCGTATGGTGTAGCGCAAGGGCTTGATTACTTGCACGATAAAGCAAATCCACCAGTGATATATAGAGATATGAAAGCTTCAAACATTTTGTTAGATGATGAGTTTTGTCCTAAGCTTTCTGACTTTGGTTTGCATAAGTTAGGACCAGGGACAGGTGATAAGATGATGGCTTTGTCTTCCCGAGTAATGGGAACTTATGGCTGCTCCTGAGTATACTCAAGGAGAAAATATCATTTTGAAATCAGATGTTTATAGCTTTGGAGTTTTATTTCTTGAGCTTGTCACGGGTCGAAAAGCTCTTGATACTACTAGGCCTAATGATGAATTGATGGCTCAGATTTTCACCCAAGAAATCACTGCAAGCGTACAGTTAA
>OVAN01016813.1:0-10372 GCA_900406275.1 Anastatica hierochuntica
TGCGCATAAGTGTTCCCTCTCACGGAACGCCACCGCTCCAGATGGCACGAAAAAGCAGATGCCTCACACTTCTAGTCAGATGTCTTTCGCTGGCCAACACCTCGATATGGTAAGTAATTTCTAAATAATAATTTTAATTAATTTAGTAATTTGAATACATAATATACAATATTTTTAATTTATTTAACTGTCTTTTATTTTGTTTCAAGCCAAGACATTAGGCTACCTTCCGTCTGTCAGTCAGGTCTTCGAGAAGACCCACAAACGAAAGAACGGACAGTTTGTAGATGCACAGTCGGAGAGGATCCACAACCAAGTTGAGGCGAGGTGGATTGAGATTGAGAGTCAGAGATCTCAGCTCTCGCCCGGAGGCAATGCTCAGCAGGTCGAGCCTTTGACGATCCCTGAGTTGGATCAGATTTTTGAGGAGGTAAATTTTTATTTTTTTCATTATTTTTATTTAATTATTCTTTTTAAAATTATTTTAACGATTGATTTTTTTTCAGGTTGCTCCCAAGAAGAAGGGGAGAATTTTGGGGATGGGATCCTTTCAGGATGCTCCAGCGGCATCGTAGTCTTACAGAGCTGCGTCTATCCAGCAGGCAGCTATGCAGAACGAGCTGAAGACCGTGCACGCCGAGATCGCGGACCTACGAGCGAGGCAAGAGCGGTATGATCGGCAGTTCAGTTTCTATGACAAGATGTTCGGGATCCTTTCAGTGGATAACCCGAACATTGCTCGTCTGATGAGAGAGCAAGAAGCTGATCTAGCTCGCGAGCCGCAGCAGCAGCACCAGGGGCATGAGCAGGGGCAGCAGCCCATCGATCCGGATGATCACCCGGACGGCTCTTTTGACGACATAGATCTAGGAGCTGATCCGTAGATATAGGATTTATGTATTTTTATTTTGTATTATTTATTTTTATATAGTATGATTTTTAGAAATTTATAATATTTTTTTTTGCTATTTTAATTTTATTAATTATTTATTTTAGAATATATATATATATATATATTCTGATTTTTTTGTTAATTTTAATTAAATTTTCGTTGTTAAATCGTCGTTAAGTTATGACGATTTAACGATGATTGTTAAATACAATCGTTGTTAAGTCGTCGTAATTTAACGACGGTTTGATGACTACACTTTTTAACATTCCTCGTTAAATCGTCGTAATTTAACGACGATATAACAACGAATTGATGCTTCAAATTAGTTGTTTAACCATCGTTAATTTACATACAATTAACTACGAATTAGCTACGAAAAAGATTTCGTCGTTAAAATCTCGTTAATTTACGAGTATTTTGCGACGAATTTTTCGAAAATTAGTTTACGACGAAATCCATTCGTCGTTAATTTCACGACGAATTAACGACGATTTTTACATTGCGAAGATCTATTAACAATGTTTTTGCTTTCGTCGTTAGTCTATTTTAACAATGATTTTAGGACGATTAGTGTCGTTGTTAACTAGTTGTTTTCTTGTAGTGCCTGCGAGCATTTGTCGTAACTCATTGACAAAATCTTGGGGATATACATCATTGTTGTGCTAGTGAAATGTGTGTAGACAAAATAGCCCACTATCGATTTCTGATTCTTCCATGCCATTTAATGTCTCCATTCCATTTTTGCTGACATGGAAGTTATTTTCATGGAAAGCATCATTTTTATAACTTGTCTGGATCCACACTTCATATTTATTTAAGATAGTGACTCCATCTCCTTGTTGATCTTGTAGAGTAGTAATCTTGAAGGTGACAAAAATTGATCTTTCTCCTTGGACACGAATATTCTCTTGCCACCAAGTCACATCATGGAATAATGTAAGCCACTAGTACAACAACAAGTGATGTGGCTTCCTTCTTGTTAAGATGCATTTCGCCAAGTACGTAAGATTTGACACTTGTCATTCAACACTCCAATTGTATAAAGAAAAGAGTACCAGAGTAGAAGATAAGCTTCCAATGGAAATTTCCCATAGTGAACAGGGTTCATCTTAATCGTTGTGAGATAAGGATTTACTAGATGGTATGGTAACTTAAGGAGTGGTCCTTTGTCTATCCCATATATGTAGATGTAGAGCTTCAAGAAACTGTGATGTGTTGCAGTTCCCTTGCAAATAAGAACTGTGTCTAACAACTTTTCTTGTATTCCTTGTGGCATTGTCGCAATCATAAATCTCAAAAACTCTTCTGGTGAATTATCTGGACTGAGCGTGTAAATCACTGGAATGATTTTTGAAATATGTCGTTGTGTTCTTAATAAGAAATCAGGGTGGAAGTTGTATTTTCCCTTAATATGCTTAACATCAAATTGCCATTGGGAGAACCATCTTGCGCACCTAAGTAATTGGGCATGTGGTAGGATCTTTTGTTTGAACTGGATAATTTTCAGAAACGAGGACATGTCAATTTCTATAAGAAATTGTTGGCCCACCAAATGGAACTCAAATTTCTCAATTCCTTGCTTAACTGTCAGTATTTCCTTGTAGGCTGAATGATAGTGCTTCTCGCTGTTTTTGAATTTGCAACTTTTGTATCAACACATATGCCTTTTGCCTTTATCATCTTCTTGTAATAGTACTGCTCCTGAATAGTTTTCACTTGCATCTATTTGTAGCATCTTTTTCCTTTGGATGAATTCTTTAACGTTGTGAGGATCTTCAATATTTGTTTAAGCTCTCTCATTGCATATGTGCATCCCTGATCCAAAGAGGACCATCCTTCTTGATTTTTCCTGAGAGTATTGGCCTATAATTTGCTAGATTATGGATTAAGTCAGCCATGTAGTTGACAATCAAGAGAAATTGTTGGACTTGCTTGAAAGAAAGTTTTTCATCCGGAAATCCATAAGGCTAGGTTGCAATGTGAGGCTGGAGATGGTACTGTCTTTTTGAAATATGCATTCCCCGAAAATATGTTTATGTTTCTCCAATAATCATCTTCGTCTCATAAAGCATAATTCCATATTGCTTCACGATGTTGTGAGTTCTTCAATAAGGAAGTATGTGAATCGATCTCTAGGGAGAATAATAAAATGTCATCGATGTATATTATTGTGTTTGGGAGTATAGGCTCAAAGATTTTGTCATCGCCTCTGGAATAATGATGGTGAAACCTTCAATCTGAATGGCATGACTTCCCAATGGTATCAGCAATCTGGTGTGTAGAAACCTGTCTTGGGCATGTCTTCTAGGTTAATTCTCAATTGCCAGAATCCCGCCTTTAAGGCAAACTTGGAGAAGAATTGTGCTTGAGGGAATCTTTGGAATAATACTTCTCTCTTTAGCAAAGGAAACTTGTCATCCACAAGAAAATGGTTGAGTGGTTGATAGTTAATTACCAATCTTAATTTTCCTCGGACCTGTTCAACTCTCTCGTTGACATAGAAAGCTTGACATGCCCATGGTGAAGTGGTCTTTTCTATAAGATCTTCTTTCTGGAGTTGGTCTACCTCTTTGAATATTAAGTTGTAATGATCTGGATTCATTCCTGGGTGGCTTGCTTAGGTTGGATTGATGTCCTCATTTTTCTTGAAGAGTAAGGATATGAAGAAGTCCGGGTTTTTCCACAAGGGTGAGGGGCATTTTTCAAGAAACTCTGAGTGAGAATTGGCACAAGAGGTCTTGACAGTCCTATCTCTGAAAGGGTTTAGTATTTCTATAGTGTAGAGATGGAATCAAATTGTTGTCCAAGTTAGCAAGTGATTTTTGTGTTTAAGGCCATTTGGATGTCAAGATACTCTTGAGGTTGTGTAAAATGTCAAATCCAAGTACAAAGTCTTATTCGAGGAGATCAGACCCATATACTTTAGACTTAACCATGTATCAAAGAAAGAGTTGGATGCAGATGGGCTTACTGATAAGGGAAGTGTGGAATATATGGCCATTTGCTGCTTTGAATGCTACCTAACATCAATCCCAATTAGATGATGGGAGTATCTCTTTTTTGATGATAGAGGAAGCAGCACATGTGTCAAAGTAAGCGATGATAAGTATGGCCTTATCATACTTGGTCGAAAAGATGTAGATTTTGGCGTTTGGTGATGGTTGGGATATGAACGCCAATTTTTCTTCTCCTGGTTTTTCTACTTTGTAGACATCAAAGGTGTATAAGTCGAAGAGCATGATCTGATTATCCGTAGCTTCGTCATCTCCGCTATCAGATCCATCTGAAGATTCATCTTCATGCTCTATTCTCATAGCTAGGACTGTATAATCTGTTACCTCATTGTTAATAGAGAATATTATTCGATGTCCGAGTCATTAATATCCTTAATTTGAGGTAATTATCCAAGGAGGTTATCTCTTTTCTTTTTACTTGGGCACTGTTTCGCATAATGACCTTTCTTTTTGTACATGTAGCACCTATATGACTTCTTAAAACGTCTTTATTTCTTTCTTTTAAAGAATTTTCATTTTTTCATCCCAGACAGTTGAGGATACTTTTTCGTCCATTCTCTTTAAAACTTCATTTCCTTTCTAAATCATGTGGAGCGTCCACACTTCTTTGTTTTGCATTTCATGGAGAGGCCTGGACGGTCAAAAGCCTTTCCAAGAAGCTTTCCTTGTTCTTTTAATTGTTTAAAGAACTTCTAGTGGTTGTATAAATTTTCCAAATCTGCGACAGAGGTTTGGTATATTTCTCCCAAAGAGCCTCGATTGAGAGCCATATTCTTCACGGATAATATACGTGAAGTCTCATATCCAAGTTGTTCTGGAAGCGAGTCAATGTATGCTTGCTTGAGGTTGACATCATCTATTCCACTCACGGCGTAGAATCTCTTTGAAATTTTTTCATAATGTCTCTCGAGATCCTTTCTCTTGAAGGAGCAACACTTCATGCTAAGATATTCTTCTCTTACTTAGACTGTGTAATGATCCTATGTCCCTAGGAATTCATTGTGGATGTGTTCGATCAAGGCATCAAGTCTGGGTGACTGCCATACTTGTAGTTGTCAGTATTGGCCAAGACTAGTCCACCATTAGTTGAGAGAGACTTGAAATTTAGAGACCACCTTATCTATGATCATAGGAAGATTGAATCCGAGATAAAGTAGTTGTCATGTGAGCCATGCATGCATTTAGTAAATCTTGTCTAGCCACTTTGATGGAGGGATATCATCGAAGTCAAATCTATTCTGTGATTCTGCATGATATCTCGGATTCCAATTTGATGGAGGGTGAGCTCTTCGAGGTTCTCTTCTGTCATTTGTGATGTTTCTTTCATCACTTTCTATGTCCTCCTCTTCAACAGTTGGTTCAGCCATCATGAAGTGTGGAATTATATCTTCATCATATAAATTATCTTGTATATATTTGGGCTCCTTTAACTTGGTTTGGCTCTTTGACTCCTCTTCTTGGTTTGCCAATTTTTTGAGAAAGGTAGAGATGGGATTCTTGGTATGTTATACCATGAATTGTGGTTCGGTACTCTCTGGTGGCACTTGGAATTTTGAAGTTTCTGGTATAGATGTTTTTCTTTTCCCACTTGATTGTTTTCTTTTTGCAACATTTTGTTCTTCTACAACACGTGTTGGCAGGAATGAAGATGAGCCAAAAACACTTGGGTCAGTGGAAAAAGAGAGGGATTATGTTTAGACAGTGTATGGGGTGGTGTATGCAAGATAAGGAATGAAATTTGAGTTTGAGTTTTTGGCTGATTTTATAGGAAGTAAATTTGGGCTTTTAAAGATTTTAGCTCGGATTTTTTTTGGTACGTAAGAGGGGAGTTCATGGAAACAGTGTTTGCTAAGTAAAGGATTTATTGGTGGAGGGAGACTATTTTTGTTTTTTTCTTTAATGGAGAGGTCTAGAATGGTTACCTTTTTTGTCAATTTAGCTCAACATATGGTTATGGGTTACCGCATTCTCTGACTGTCAATTTAGTGTTGCTTCAGCTGCACTAATTTGCTTTAGATAACCATTAGAGTTTTTTATATTAGGATTTTTTACCTTCCATGAATGTTTTACGTTTCCATAGTTAAATTCTCGTGGTGAGAAAACATCTTCTTAAGACGTTGAAGGGCCAATTATATAGCTTAGTTTTACCTCTTCTTGATCAGGATGTTTTGGCGCTGTCCTATTTGAATACAAAATGTAGTATTCAAAATTTTTCCACTGAGTTCTTCAAGGGGCCAGCTTCTAGATCTCTTGATTCATAACGTTCTTCGATGATTTGTTGAGTTGATTTCTTTCTTCTTCTTCTTCTCCTTTGCTTTGGAGTTTCTTCTTCCTCTGAGTCGCCTGGTAAGCAGCTTGGGCAGTCGCATATGCCAATGAATTTTTGGCTTGTTTCATCAGAGAAAGCATATATAGGATTTCCATATTCATCGAAACAGTTGATCGAGACACTATCCAAGTATTGCTTGATTGCTATGAGATCTTCCTGGGGGAGAGATTGAATTAATCTCAGTACAGAAGCCTGTAGGTTGTGATTTGTCACCATTTTGCTTAAACGATATCTCGATAGACCTATCTCTTCTTCTTTGAATGGAAGAATCGACGCATTGTATTGGAGTGCTACTTTCGTGGAGTTCTTCATAGTTTATCACCCAATATTATGGAAGCATCTTGAGTAGCTCTTCTTGCGGGATTTTTCATGTGACATGAATATATGGCAGACTATGCTGTGACTCTAATTATATGAGCAGTGCACCTTCTGTGTCTCACGGGAGACTAAGATCCATAACATGATTTTAAACTCTGTACACCATTTGGTTGTGAATTGTTGTTGCGTACGTAAGCCAATATGTGGAGCGCATGTGATTTGTAGCTGGATTTGTATGTATTGGTAGATTTGTTGAACTTCCAAAGCCATATTGAAATTTGGAAAGAGTGTGACAAACATTGTGCCAACATTTAAGGTTGTTTGTAGAGTTGTTATACAAGCATGTTGGTACTCTTTCTATCTGGTAACAAAGAATGTAACTCTCGCCATGACTGGTTAGCCTTTTTTACCTTCATGGGTGATCGCCAATTGTATAGCTCCATAGTGATGGTGAGTGTAGCCATGTGCTCTCCATTCATGTACCATTCCCTCGTTGAGTCGTAAGATTCATTTGCTCAGCTTCTGTTGTCAGACTAGGTGTTGTTCTTTAGCAACGTGTTTGTTGGGACCAAACACATGTCTTATGACATTTGGAATGGTGGGATTTGGTTTTGTGAACGCCTTGTAGGAGTTTAGTAGGGGTAGCTGGATAAAAGAGACCTTGCTATCATCTCCATATTCAACTTCATATTAGTAATCTATTTTACATGCATTAGATTTTCTGAGAGAGAGTAAACTGGATAAAGAAATGAACCTTCCATGGTGTGTATTGAATCCATAGACCAAGACAGAACACTTGGTTTCTTATCTGATCCTTTGAAGCAATAATGAATAATGAGTTGTCTCCCTGGATTTATAGTGCTAGAAATATAAGAAAACCATTTATGAGGTGCTTGCTACGCAAACTGAGACAATACTTTTCTCTTATAAGAAGTATCAAGGTAATTCGAGTTTAAGCCCCCATTGAATGTTTTCTATAATCTTTTTTATTAGCATAGTTGGATTTCTGATGTAGAGGATCCGTATAGATGGCAACCACAGAGCATACTTTCCATACTAGCATATGGATGGACAGAGCTCATTATCTTAGAGCTTCTTTGGAAGATAAGAACCAGAACTTAGACTGCCATGACTCTGATACCAAATTTACAAATACATAGTGGGTACAACCACGAAAGAGGTTTGATAGGATATAGGATTTTATAGGAAGTTTATAAGGGAATATAAGAGATGATTATTATAGGAGAGCTGTTTAGACAATAATGAGAAACATTTATTATATATAACATTCAAAGGATTACAAAAGACTTAATAAGACTCTTAGAGAACTCATTCACTTAGCTTGGTTTACAACTCTCACCAAGCATAGGTATTTATTAAGTACAAAGCCTAAGAAATATTACAAGACATATTCCTTAGTTATTTTCCTAAACATAATTACCACACCACTAATTCTTACACACAATTATTACTATCAAGACTCTCATAACATTCGCTCATTTATTCAACTCTTTACTTATTATGTTTTTGACTTATTACTTCAACAATTTACTTATTATGTCTTTGACTTATAACTATTTTAATGAAACCAAAAAGAGTAGCAGTAACATGTTCATTGGCCATGAAGTCGCCGTTTAAAGTTCATTTACCACTCTTCTGTCAAACAATAATCACACTCCAATGGCCTTTTTTCTTTGGATTTGAAGATCCCAAACTCGAATCTTTGATTGGAGAAGTATTATTAAAAATGTTTCTCAAACTTAACAATTGTAGCTAGGTGGTAGGGGAACGACTTAAATGTCAAGATGTCAATACGTTGATGCTCATATTTGATTTATAACCAGTATTTGAATTGACGCTTCTAGATTAGTGTTTGAGATACTAACTCTCACTAATGGCTTTGAGTTTGACCCCTTTGATCTAACTAGAGGATGTACCGCGCTACGTGCAGTTTATTCTTCAAATTTGATTACATATTTAAGAAAATTTGATTAAAAATTTTGGTAAAGCTAAAAGTTTCTTTTTGAAACTCATAACATTAGCTTTCAATAAGATAACTCAAGAACATACACAATGTTTCTCATTTTCATTTCTAGTGGGAAACATAAGAACTATGATCTAAAAAGTATAGTAAATAAGATAAGAATATACTTTTTTGCCATTATATCCGCACAAGAGTTTGCTCCACGATCAATTCACATGAAATGTTTTAGATTTTAAATATAAACTAATTGAACATGTCAAACCTACAATCGATATCATGTCAATAATTGATGTTCAATTTTGTGTGGAAAAAATGTACAATTATTTTTTCACTTCTCATGCATTTTGGAAAATCTGATTTTATTATGTTTTTTAAATTGAACATAATTTTCCTTCGACCGATTGGTGATTCCGATTTGGCCAAAATCGCGGCGTTTAGCCTCCGACAAGAAATTACTTGGGCGTCTAGGCTGCTAGGCGGCCGATTTTTAGGACAAGGGTTCTAGCCAAATACAGATAACGAGGAATCAGAGTAAATTCGTAACATACTTGTGTGTAGGTAGTAAATATTATCCAATGGCTCAAGGAAAGTACAACGAAGGTTTTTTTGTAAAACGTGATCCATAATGGCGTGGGGAAGCGGGGTTCTCAGAGGGGAGTAGGGATAATCGATGAATGGTTTGAGTTAAAGGAGGGGAGGGTTTATATAAGCTGTTAAAATGGCCTTCATTGGCTCGTTCGCTGCCAAGTCGCGTTGAGAGAAGAGTAGATCAAGAGACGGGGGCTGTTATTAGGGTAACTAATGCTAGCATTCAAGAAATCTCGTAACAAAATTTTAGTGAAGAGAGTGGAGGATGAAGAGGAGAGAGGAAGATAGCGAATCGGAATAGAGGTGACGGTGGAATAGTATTAGTCACCAGAGATGAAGAGAGGGTAATCTCCTCTAAGTTGGACCAAAATGAAAGTGTCGCACGCTAGGCTTTGGCAAATGATGAACAACTTGTTGTTTCTGAGTTAAAGGAAGATTCAAAAACGACAGAGCTTTTGTGTTTTGTGTTAAGCGTAACTTAGATGTTCTTTAGGAAATAAGCTAACTTGGCGATGGGAAGGAGCTTCTGGTCATGTGAGTGGTTAAGAGTGGAGAGTTAGATTCGTTTAATTAGTATAATGTTTAACACTCGAATATAAATATTTTAGGAACTTGCATATTTATAAAATCAGTTAACTTCGTGTAAATAGATTTGTTTATATCTATATATTTTGGTTTTGTTTATAGAAACTTCCGTGTTTTGTTTGTTATCATCTAATAATTTTGGTTTTGAATAATATTATTTTCCTAGTGGGGTTCATGTGAAAAATTATTTAAACTTATTATTTTATGTTTATATTAGAGAAATATTTCTTTACTTTTTACGTAATTTTTTTATTTATTTTTAAAACAAACTTGTTTATCAAACTTTTCTAGAATTTCATATTACATTATATATTTATTTGTAAATGAATTTTTATTAAGTTTTTGGTCAATAAACTTTTTATTTTTAAAAGAAATTAATCTGCTATGAACAATTTTGTTATATGCCAACTTAATTAATCGTTTATTTTATAAAATAGAAGTCATTCACCAATTGTAGATGCGACACGTGTCATATAAAGATTCAAAATACATTTTTAAAAAAATTACTTTATCAACAAATCTTTCTCGAAAAATTGTTCCAACTATCATCTATCACGTGGACAAACAAAATAAGTGAACCAAACAAAACTACCCACCAAAAAAAACTACCCACTATCATTTTATCAATTGTTTTCTACAAAATTATATATATATATATATAT
>OVAN01016814.1:0-10372 GCA_900406275.1 Anastatica hierochuntica
CTTCGAATCGTCACTTGATCGTCTCTCGTTTTGTCTCAATTGGAGTTTCCGCCAAACAGTCATGACAATAGTCGCAAGGATTCGTGCTTCCTGTGGACTTCGTATCAATCGTATAAAACGANGGTCCACGAAGCTGTTGCCGCTTATTCCTGCGAGAAACGGTTTTCCGCGATAAATAGTAAAAATCACTTAGCCGCGAAACGGCCCGAAAGGGCCCTAACCGCGATAGCGGTCCACTTACGATTTTTGGGTGAGAACCGGCCCACTTGCAATGGGTTCACTAGGGTTTTCGCGAAAATCTTAAGCTTTGAGAAGATAAGGAAGGGTCTCGAAAAGATATAGGAAAATCAGGGAAAAAGGAATATTTCCGCGAAAAGATATGCACGAATCTGGACGGGAAAGGAAATCGAGCCAGCCCACAAAGATCTATGTAAAGGATGCGAAGTGAAAGAAAAAAGGAGAGGAGAATTCATTCACAGAGCTTTCCGTCACCACAAAACACTTAGAAAAACTAGGGTTCTTACTTCGTTTTCGTTAGCGAGCTGCGTCTCAACTAGGTTACGAGTCTACGTTGTAGTTCTAGGTAATCGTCGCCAACAGTTCTTGCGGCCACGGCTTAACACCGGTTGCGCACGCTCCGATCATGAAATTCGAATAAGATCCCTTAACTTTCTTTGTTAACTGTGACTGGCGAATCGTTCTTCCTTTACGTTTTTCATTTTACTTTAGATTCGTTCTCGTATTCATTCTATATTCGTTCACGTTAACCTGTTTCATGAATCCTGTTACTTTATCACCGTTAAATTCCCATCGCTTCGCAATCTGTTTCGTATTAATCCACTATCGTTTTCAACTCGTTTCGTTTTATAATCTGTTTACCTTTTAGTTTCGTATTTCGCATTTACTAACTCTTTAACTCACTGCTTGATCTGTTGATCTTTGGCTACAGAGAGTCCGTGAACCACATAACATTGACAGTGAAAATTTCGGTTCCCAGAGTATGCATTAAATCAGTTCACAAAAGCATGAACATCATCAATTTATCCAATTTTCATATGCTTTCATAGTCCAAGTGTAACCCATCAAAATCATCGCAACCAAACACAAAAACATGTAGAAATCAGTCACATATATGCCACAAAAGAATAATATCAACAAAAATCAAGGCAAAACATCAAAAACATGCATCCTTGCAAACTTCTAACGTATCAAACGCGAATCACAAAATCTCCAAATTCATCCCTCAAAATCCGTAAAAAGTGACAAAAATAGAAGTGACGATTGTGAACGCATACCTTCAATTTAGCAAAAATCGATCAGATAGAATGGAAGAGGGGGAAAAACTAATGAATTTAGAGCCAAAAATCACTTCAATCCGTGAAGAATTGAGAGAAAACGAGATTTGGGAGATTTATTTTCGTTTGAGCGAAAAAGAGAAGAAGTGGAGAAGAAACTTGTTTTGCGCGCAACATATAGTCTTTTCTCGACAAGGATTGACTGATCCTTGTCGCTCTGTCAAGATGCGTCCAAACCATGGATCGATCGATCCATGGGTAGGGATCGATCGATCCACGTCCGTCTGCCCATCCTTGTCCGTCTGCCCAGTCCTGTCCGTCTGCCCAGACACTCATTTTACCTACATCCAAAGCCAAAAACACACAGAGAACGGAAACAACAAAAACGAAAAAACACAAAAAATTCTAGTTAAATGAAAAAACTACTTAGTGGGTTGCCTCCCACTCAGCGCTTGTTTTAAAGTCATGAGCCTGACTGTAATGCGATCAGACGGTAGGTGGATCCGCGAAAGGAATTCACATTCTTTCTTCGCGTGGCGTGTTTGTAATTTATAGCTTCAACCGTTGGCCATTCATAGTGAATCTCCATGCGTTATCTTCAAGAATGACAACACTATATGGTCGAACCTCAACAATCATGAATGGTCCCAACCAACACTATTTGAGCTTACCTGGAAACAACTTCAAATGTGAGTTAAATAAGAGTACATGATTTCCTGCAGTGAAATGGAATGGAATGATTCTCTTATCATGGAATGCCTTCGTCCGTTTTTTGTAGATTCGTGTGTTCTCATAGGCATTCAGGCGGATCTCATCAAGTTCATTGATCTTAATCATCCACTTCTCAGTAGCCGACTTGATGTCGAAATTCATGAACTTCGTGGCCCAAAATCCATTATACTCTAACTTGACAGGCAAGTGACAAGACTTCCCATAGAACAAATGATATGGCGTTGTCCCTAAAGGAGTCTTGAATGCAGTCTTGTATGCCCATAATGCTTCATCAAGCATCACATCCTAGTCTTTCCGCGTCTTGTCAACTGTCTTCTCCAAGATTCCCTTAATTTCCCTATTGGAAATCTCCACTTGACCACTGGTTTGAGGATAATAAGGTGTAGCTACCTTATGTCGGACTCTGTGTTTCTTCAGCATACTCTCAAACAACTTGTTGATGAAGTGGGATTCCCATCATTGATGACAACTCTGGTAATTCCAAATCGCGAGAAGATCACCGATTTAAAAATCTTTAAGACGACCTTGGCATCATTTGTAGGGCTGGTTAGCCCTTCAGCCTATTTAGACACATAGTCTACATCAACCAAGATGTATTGATTCCCATAGGATGGTGGAAATGGTCCCATGAAATCAATGCCCCAAACATCGAATACCTCAACTTCCAAGATGAAGTTCTGAGGTATCTTGTTCCTCTTGCTGATATTTCCCTTTCTCTGACAGGCATTGTAACACCCCCGATCAGGATTAGGTCTAAGTCAACTAATCTGCCGTGCAACAATCAAACAAGAACATGCACGACAAACCAATTAACAGTAACCATAGGTCCCAACCGAAGATGCTGCAACTATGCTCTCAAACACTCGACCTGAGGTTCTTAAAACAAATCCGGAATCCCATGATCAAACATTTGAGAACATGTATCCTAACAGACCCACATTAAGGCTTTGCAAACCGCTTTTAGAACCACTAGTTGGTTCGTCCAGGACGAGGACTAGTACCATATGGAACCCAAGTATTTAGTAAACATAATTTATTTATATAATACATAGGTTCAAATATATAAAACACATATACGGTCGACCATTTCTAAATCGTTACATATTAAAATACATACTCATTTACAAAAGGCATAACGCTACGCCAGCAGCACTGCTCCTCAACCCAACATTTATCTACTAAGGCTTACCTGCAATACAAAAAGTCTAATGAGCAACTAATTTGGTCAATGAGACGGTTTCCCTAACGAATAAATAATTCCCCCCCCAATATGCATCAATCATTCAACCAAGCAATGAGACAATCAATAATGCATGCAATCGGTAAATAAACAATCAAATAATCCGCACTTTTGAACTGTTGAACTTTCGAACTTCCACATATTCACCCTTCTTGGGTGTGATATCTCAAACATCGGCGAGGCTTGCCCCTTCCACTAGTTGTTCCCCTCTGTGATTATCAACCTCAAACCGAAGACACAAAGTCTTAACAGCCCGACAATTCAAATAATCACTCCTACACCGTCGTGTATCACGCATCCAGGTGATCATCATCCCGGCCAGCGCCCAGTGTCTGGCCAGGGAACAAGTCCCATCCAGATCACTAGAAAGAGGATACTAGTGACACTTCCGACATTCTACCCGATGTCGGAACCTCAAATATCACTCCCTAAGGAGAGTCCGTGAACCCTTGGGTCACCTACCCGGTGAACCCCTCCATGGTCACATACCCGGTGAACCATGTCATGGTCACCTATCCGGTGAACCATTCCATCCCTTATGGGTTCCTGAACAAATGAACCCATCACGATACTTGCCCGTAAACGTTACACCTGCATACACATGTTATACCTTCCGAGCCAGAGCTCGAACGATATAACTCAATCATACAATTCACAACCATGAACCATAAATATGATATACCCTACGAGGCGAGGCCCGAATGATATAGTCCAATATCTCCCACAGAAATATGTAACACATAATCAACATCATTAACATACCATCAATCATCATACAACACACATCACATATCCATCATGCCATTATATCATCCTTATTAACCATTTACCTATGTCCGCACCATTTATTTATCAATTTATGAATTCTACGATTCAATACATTACTCTTGTTTTGCAGGCGCTAATCGCACTTAACTATCCATATTATACCTGAGACACACCATAGGTTTCAGATTAAGCGGTCGGGTTGGGTCCAGATGAGTTAGGCTCTTACGGAAAACTCGGCAGAGCTTCGGACCTCTAAACCTGTAACTTATATCAAGGGAGAGAGAATTCCCGACGTTCCATTAGTCGGGAGCGAGATACGAACCTATTTCCCCATTTAGTTTACCAAACGAGGAGGAAAAACTAAATATGGAAATTTTTACCTTAGGACCGGACTGTTCGGAAAGGAAAATTCTACTGTCGGCTGGTTTCTGCTATGGTCAGATCCTGCTACCTGCGCTCGTATCACTATCTGCGTTCGGCTGTGATTTTTCTATGTTCGGTTGGGTAAAACTATGTTCGGAAATTGTTTTCTATGGGAAATTTTTCTATACACGAAATAAAGGCCCTAATGGGTATATATAGGGTGGATGGACGTGGGTGATAAGCTTGGGTAAGGAGGTGGCTGCCCAAAAAGTCCAATGGGAGAAAGAGGGGTGGCGACGACTCACCGGTCAGGTGGCGCGTTTGGATGCTGTCACCCAGCTACTTCCGGTGAAGCAAACAATCCAAGCAGCTTAGTCATGGACGAACTTCCAGACCAAAAAATTTTCCCGAACGTTCCGGACGATCCCGGTCGGATCAGAACGTGTCGGACACACTCTGGACAGTCGGGAAACTTATTTTCTTCAATCAACAGTGAATTTTCTTCGGAGAAAATTCTCATAAACTATTCCCGAGATCATTTCACCTTAAACAACTCAGGAATAATTTCTCGACTAATTTTTCCGATCATCTATGATGTTTTGTGTTGAAGCGTCAGCATTTCAAATTCGCTAAATTTTCTTAGGAATCTTCTCGTACCTTTACTTTTTCCAAATTCCAATTTTAAATTTTAAGCTCTCAAGCATGTCAACTAGCACTTAGCTTACCGATCCACACCATCTGGCTCATTCGACATGCATCCTTTGCGGTTCCTCACTCCGAAAACATTTCAATCGATCTTAAGTAGAAGTCTCTCCGACCAATCTTAACTGTGTCCCAACCATGGGTACTATCTTAAGTCCTTTGGACTTGATTTCTCATTTCCCATCACTTTCATTCCAACAGTAGACTTTCCCGGTACTTAGGGATTTTATCAAAACTTACTAACCCTCATCTCGACCAATCAATTCCACAACATTCTCTCACGCTAAAACCGTTTTGAGGCTTTACTCGTACTTTTCCCAATCGTCAATACGTAAATCATTCACTAAAACCGTCTTTAGTTAATCTTCTTGGCTATTATCCCTTTCAGGCCACTAATCGGATCTCGCCCGTTTCTTAATTTTTATTGAGGATCATTACATTCTTCCCCCCCCCTCTCAATAAAAATTGTCCTCGAATTCTTGGAGAATACATCTCATCATCCTACCTTGTCATATCAACTTTACCTCCACTTTTTCTCGTTCATTGGAATTCATTTTCTCCATTATCTTTTCACTTCTTTGTCATTTCTTCTTCTTTACTAGGCTTTTGTGGCACTTTCATCCTTATTATCACTTAGACTTTGTATTCCATTCAATCTTCAAATCCAATTTATTTAGTACTTAAACCATACAATCCTCCAATGTTGAACTTCCACCGACCACATTTGATCTTGATTATCATTCTTTTCCAATCACGTATCCACTTCGTTGCATCACCCCCAACCCGGATCAGGTCAAGCTCCCTTAATCCACTGTGCAACAATTAAACAAGAACATGCAGAGCAAATCGAGAAACCCTAACCTTTCCCCAGAAAAAGATGTTGCAGCTACTTCAAATTCAATGCTTTTGTTGGGGTCACAAATGGTAACATCAAAATCAACGCCCAAGACTTTTGAATAACTCCCAAAAGATCTCGAGATACGAGTTTTGAGGCGATAAGGAATCACCGTAAACATCAGATAATCGCATCGATACGAAGACACGATAGAGGTGCAGTTGCCGGTGGGCGACTAGACTCTTGGCAAAGTCTAGTCGCCCATGGGCGACTAAACTCTTACCAAAGTCTAGTCGCCCATGGGCAACTAGACACAGGCAACATCTAGTCGGCCATGGTTGACTAGGCCACGTTCTCTCGATCATCTTCTCCTTCGAAACTTTGTTTGACTGTCTCTTGTTTCGTCTCGATTAGATTTTCCGTTAAAGTTTTGCGATAATAATGGTAAACACTTGTTCTTGTTGTAAAAACTTCGTATCGATCATATAAAACGATAATGGTTAACTCGAACACTGATATTATCTTAACTATACGATTGGTCTTCTCGTTTTGCAAAACCATCACTGCGTAATTGCACGAAGAATGATTTCCCCGAAAGAAATCGTAAAAGTCACTTAGTCGCAAAACGGCCCAAAACGCGATAAAAGTCCACTTACGATTTCGGACGAGAATGGACCCAACTACATCAACGATTTACCCGAGTTCCGCGAAAGATAAATGGAAAACGCGATAAAGTCAAGTTTAGAGATAAATATGGAAAATCGAGAAGATAAAGAATATTCGAGAAAAGGGATATACTCGAATCACAAAAGGAATATTTTCGTGGAATGATGTACTCGAATCGAGGGCAGAAAGGAAACCCAATTGACTTATGAAGGTATATATAAGAGGGACGAAGGAGAAGGACGCGGACACACAAAAATTTCTTCGCAACTTAGCACTTAGGGCAATTAGGTTATTTTTCATTTTTGTTAGCGAGCTGTGACTCAACTAGGTTTACAAGTCTTACGCTATTAGAACTAGGATACTCGCCGACAGCTCTTGCGGCCACGGCTTATCACCTGTTGTAACGCTCAAACGCAGATTTGGAATAAGATCTCGATTGCTCAACTTTGTTTTCGATGCTCTTTTTATTATTACTACATCATCTGTTATTTTTTATTTTGTTCTCTCGTTGTTTGGTATAACAAAAATCCAGGACCTCAAGGAAAGTTAGGGTTTCCTGGCTTTCCTTTGATTACAAAATCGACAATACGAATCTTGGTTATCACAGTTTGGCGCTATAAGGAGGGGGTTCACGAATTCATTCACGCCAAGCCACAGATCGATCAAGAAACAATATGTCTAGACTAACAGACGATGTTGTCGTCTCTTTCAAGGATAGAGCAACGGCCAATCAGGCCAACCCTCGCAACGATCTCCTTGTTATCGAATTGATGATTCAAAATATCGATGTCGCGAGAATATTATTCGACACTGGCTATTCGGCCGATATTATCTTTCAAAATACTCTCGAGAGAAGGGAAATCAATGTCTCTAAATTCACAGAAAGTCCGAGCCCAGTGATAGGCCTCTTGGAAGAAATTATTATGACCCACGGCTCGATTAACCTTACGGTTAAAGCTAGGAGCATAGCAAAAATTGTGGTGTTCTTAGTTGTAGATTGTCTCGCTTCATATAACGCGATCGTGGGCGTTCCATGGCTAAACTCCATGCAAGTCGTACCACCTACATACCATTACTGTCTCAAATTTCCAACCCCCTTCGAAATTGAAACAATTCGGGGAGACCGTAACATATCGCTGATATGTTTCGCTGCCGAACTAAAGCGTAAAAGCACGACGACGGGAGCTTTCTGTCGAAGACGCCTTATAACAAGATCAAACCGAGATCTTCTGGCAGTTACGGAAAGTCGATACCTCAGGAGAGAAATGAGAACCAACTTGTGAGCCTGTTGTCTCGGTATGCCTCGACAAAGAGTTCCCTAAGAGTTGCATCAAAATCAGTGCTAATCTCTGCGATCCCATAAAAACATAGCTTATAGCTTTCTCAAAAGTGAACCTTCGCACGTTCGCTTGGACCGCATAAGACATGCCAGGAATTGACATCAACATGACATGTCACGAACTCAACGTGGAATCGACTTTCAAATCTATCAAACAGAAAAGGCGAAAATTAGGACCATGAAGCACTACCGCGGTCAACGATGAATTGAAAACTCCTCGAAGTTGAAAAACTCCTCAAAGTCGAATCTATAATAGAAGTTAGATACCCAGACTGGCTCGCCAATCATGTTTTAATCAAAAAGAAAAACGAAAAAATGGCGAGTCTTCGTTGATTTCACCGATCTAAATAAGGCAATTTCGAAGGACAGCTTTCCGTTGCCACACATTGATCCCCTAGTAGAGGCCACACCGGGAAACAAGCTCTTATCTTTCATGGATGCTTTTTCGAGATACAATCAGATTATGGTGAATCCTGATGATCGTGAGAAAATTGCGTTCGTCACTGATCGCGGCACGTATTGTTATACGGTAATGCCTTTCGGCCTCAAAAACGCAGGGGCAACTTATTAATGACTCGTCAATCTTATGCTCTCCTAGCAGCTCGGGAAGACTATGAAGGTATACATTGATGATATGCTCGTAAAATCTCTCGAGGAGCAAAACCATGTCGCCGATCTACAAAAATGTTTCAAGAAATTAAACCTGCATAATATGAAACTCAATCCAGCAAAATGCAGGTTCACTGTGGCATTAGGAGAATTCCTTGGATATCTCATCACATACCAAGAAATCGAGGCTAACCCGAAAAAATCAATGCATTGGTCGAGATGTGGTGCAGCGTACGATAGGGTGAACGGTCGATCGAGAACACTTTAGAATTCAAGAGACCTATTCTTGGATCAATCAAGAGTTTCTTTTGATAGCTTCTTGAGACCAACTTCCTGTTTTGATAAATTGAATCAAATCGGAACAAGGTTTAAAGCCAAAGCTCTTTTATTAAAATAAAATGTAACTTCTCAGAGAGTTATAGCTCTCTTTATATAATGATTCTAACGCCACAATCCAACTTAGAATAGGATACATAAAACCCACTAAGAAAAGGAAATTAAAATGAAATCCTAATTTAAAAAGAATAAATAAAACATGAATAAAACTTAACGATAAACATGAATAATTGAATAATCATGTTGACGCTTCTTGATTGGATGTTGTTGCATCAGGTCCCCTGGGGTTTGAAGGATTCGACCCCGAATCTGGCTGTGTATCTGGCGGGTTGTACTTTGAGAGATAACGAACGTTGAAAACGTCGGAAGTTTTGATGTTGGAAGGCAACTCGAGGAGGTACACATTATCATTGATTATGGTAAGAATCCGTACTGAATCTATCATCTTTGACTTGAGTTTGTTGTAGTCCCGAGTTGGCATGCGATCGCGTGTCAAGTGGACCCAAACCAAGTCTCCTTCATCAAATACCAAATGACGACGGCGAGCGTCCGCAACGGATTTATACTTAGTTGTAGCGTCTTGAAGATGTTGAAATGTTCGAGCATGAGTCTCCAACACATTGTCGATGAAAGTGGTGGCATCACCACGAAGACGCGTACGATCAAGAAGACAAGATAAGACAACCAGAGAACGCAGCTCAATCCCGTAAATGATTTTAAAAGGGTTGTATCCAGAGCTGCGATTGATGGCATGATTGTGAGCGAATTCTGCTTGTGGTAAACGTGCATCCCAATACATGACTACATCACCTACTAGACATCGTAAAAGATTTCCCAACGAGCGATTGACAACCTCGATTTGACCGTCGGTTTGAGGATGATAAGCTGAGCTCATGTCCAAGCTAGTATCAAGTAATTTCTATAAAGATCGCCAAAAATGTCCTAGAAACCTTGAATCGCGATCAGAAATGATTGAAGATGGCAAGCCGTGTAATCTATAGACTTCACGAAAGAACAAAGTCGCAACTTGAAGAGCATCCGTAATCTTTTTACACGGAATAAAGTGGACCATTTTTGAGAAACGGTCAACGACAACAAAGATGGAGTCAAACCCTTTTTGAGTCCGCGGAAGATCAAGCACGAAATCCATACTTATGTTGGTCCATGGTTGAGTGGGAATAGGTAACGGCATATATAGGCCTGCATTAGAAAAATGACCCTTTGCTCGTTGACAAGTTTCACACTGCTCAACAAACCGCTCAACACCGCGGCAGAGAGATGGCCAAAAGTAAGAAGTGGAGATCAAATGCAGCGTACGATCACGCCCTATGTGGCCTTCGCGATGCATCTATTGCCTCGAAACAAGAAACTATTGGTGTTAAAATTGGTCATCTCGAAATCGACGTCCAAGATCGCATCGCTAATCAGACTTACTTGGAAACACGACCAACAGCTACACTCACCGCCGTCAAGACTTAACGTCTTCT
>OVAN01016815.1:0-10371 GCA_900406275.1 Anastatica hierochuntica
AAATCGCATGAAAACGCAAAACTGTAAGTAAAATTGAGCAAGAGTCTCACAATATCCCCTATACATTAATTGGAAAGTTAGTTTGACACATGTCATCACAAAAATTACTTCCAACATCAAAATTATGACAAAGCAATTTACATAATTTTGAATGGTTTTGTATTAATTCATTATTTAATTGAATTTTGAAGGATAAATTTTTAAGTTTTGGGTTTATTATTTTGATGGTTTAAAACCAGAGTCACATTAAAATAGGTGAATATATTGTTCAAGTATATATCACTTATATATAAGTAATGTATCGCTAAAAGTCAATATAAATATTATTCAAAAAAACGTATGTTTATGATGATCTTTATACTTAAATTTCAATCAAAATAAGTGACAATTTCTATGTATTACACAAACATATCACCTAATTAGAAAATATATAACAATAAAATCACATATATTTAAATCACAATATATTTAAATAACACGAAAATCACATATATTTAGATCATGTATATAGACCCTGTTCTTTAATGAGTCGCTGCTTTAGCGACAGCGACAAAGCAAAACGGCGATGATTATAATAAATAATAAAACAATACGACAATTAGAGAATTTATAATTGTCGCTTGTCAAAGAAGCAACAGGTCGGCGTTACACACGAAAGAACGCTGATTAAAGTAGCGTCCACTTAAAATGACACAGATAACACCGGAGACAATTTCCGGCGATTGGTTTTATCTTTCGCTTTCCGTCGTAACTATTTTTATTGCCGCTGTCGCTAACGCAGCGACTCATTAAAGAACAGGGCTATAACAATAAAAATCACATAATATATCTAACTAATTAAAAGGAACTCCTTAAAGCATTTGAGAGTGCCCACATCACCATTTAGAAAAGCTCTATTTTTATGCCACATCAACACTTCTTTTATGTGAAATTTAAATGATACATTTTTACAAAATTTAGAAGAGAATGACACGAGTGCAAATCCCCATTTCAATTAATAATAATATAATATCCAAACAATATTGAAAAAGTTTATTTCTTTAACCTAAAAGGTTTAAGCAACATAATTAAAAACTTTTAGAAACATTAAATAAATTCATAAACTTTTAAAACAAAAGGCTATTTTTAAAAATATTTCGCTATAATATTTCAAATAAGAGAAATTGCATCATATGACAAAAAAATTCAATATTTAAGTATCTTACAACTCTAATTTCCTACAAAAAAAATATCTTTTGCTCCTATTTTCTTTTAAAAAATGTTATAGTTGTTAGTGGAAATTGGGCAATAATATTGTAATCTTCCCCCTATTTTATTGCTATATTTNTAAAAATATTTCGCTATAATATTTCAAATAAGAGAAATTGCATCATATGACAAAAAAATTCAATATTTAAGTATCTTACAACTCTAATTTCCTACAAAAAAAATATCTTTTGCTCCTATTTTCTTTTAAAAAATGTTATAGTTGTTAGTGGAAATTGGGCAATAATATTGTAATCTTCCCCCTATTTTATTGCTATATTTTTTGCCAAAAAAATCTAATTAATAGTTTTTTTTGTTTTATTTCACCCTGCAGATAATATATACAAATCATAAAAAGTTGTACGGTAATCACAAAGTTGTACAGTTTGTTGGTTGTTCTATTCCGGTGTGACTTGCTGCACCACCTCAAATTTGAGTAATAGAATAGCCTTTTGTGTCAACAAAAATACCGGAAAATAACTCTATTTTATTTAAAAAATTAGCAACTATTTAAAAAAAAATATTTTGTTAGGATAAAACCGCGCGTAGCGCGGTCAATCCTCTATTATACTATAAAAGAGGATCAACTTTCTCCATTGTGCCGCCACAACATCATTTTACTTTTTGGAGAGACTGACACGTGACATTAGAAAAAAAATGACATTTGAGACTATATATTTAAACAGTTTCGTAACTTTTTGTATTCTCTTTTCATTACTCGTAACAATAAAATCATTAATATATACTCCCACCGTTCCTTAAAGATGAAAGTTTTGAGAAAAGAATTTGTTTCACAAAGATACATTTTTAAGGTTTTCTACGTAGTTAATGATAATAAAGTGTTAAAGTCAAGAAATCTTGATTAAAATTATTGGTTGAAAGTTTAAAGAAATTATTTTTTATACAGAAAACAAGATATTTATTATTTTATATTAATGATTTTTTAATATGTGTAAAAACTCCAAAACGTTGTACCAATATCATTATGCGAAACTGTGTTTACTTCACTTTCACACACACATACACATAAACCGAACAGATACTATAGATTCTGGACAACTGAACTGCTCATAGTTTGACTTATTAGATCACGCACAACCGTCAAACGAGTATATAAAGCAATTTACCAAATGCACTCACTAGATGATGCGAACTTTTGTTTTTTTAGGTTTTATGAAAACAAATTTTGTTTTTTTTTTAATATCACGTGTCATATGTTCGTCAACCGTAGGATTTCAAGAGGTGGCATATGCAGGGCCCACTCAACCCCTTCATCCGACGGTCTAGGATCGGTCATGTCGGTAAACTGGAAAAGGACAAAAGAGGTTTGGCACGTCACAAAGAAAGATTGGATCTTTTTTAATCCAACGGCTCAGACCAGAACCCACACCAATCTCCAACTTCGGTTCTGTCTCCTCTCTTGTCCGTCCATCTCTATGCCTCTTCACATCTGCCCACGTTCTTCTACCTATTCTGTCCACAATTTATTATTTTCCTTTTGAAATTTTAATTTTATTTCCTTAATTATGTTCTTGTTTTATTTCTGACCACGATTAATTATTATTTTTCACAAAATGAATACTATTAATGTTTTAAAAAAATACTATCAATACCAATATTAACATCTAATTGAAACGTCTAAACTCGTCTAAACCCAGAGTGTGATTGGTGTTTGGTTGTAGAAACTTTTATTTTTTTACTGTTTTTAGAGTTTAATTTTTTCCAATCACACTTTAACATTTTTAAAGTTTTAAAAGCTTTTTTTAAATTTCTCACAATATATATTCTATATTTTCTTCATGTTTTTTTGTTAATAATTTTTTTTTCTTCATGTTACATTGGTTTTTTTTAAAACAAAAAATGTGTGGTTTTATCTTTTCTAAAAATCACAAATTATGTTAAAGTGAAAGTTTTGACAACAATATTTTATTTTAAAACCTTTACGTTATAATATATACAGTTCTAAACAAACAATCCATAGTCGTCTAAGTCGCCTAGCTGATCGGTACAAAAACATTTTGATAGAAAAATCTATTGCACATCGGGAGTGATGTAGGACCGAATAATTTAGTCGGCTACGAAATAAAATAATTTATCATCATCATCTGTGTGATCAATGATCAGAATTTTCAATATTTTGTTCCTACTTTTTTTTTTTTTAAGTTCCTTTATTTCTGGGGTCTCTGGAGACACACACATGTGCATTGCCACTTATACGTGTGTCTCTCATGGACTTTAAAGAAAACGAGAGACTCTAATTTTTTACTATTTAAATAAGGCAGCCAAAAAAACAAGAAGTTATAGATAACTAATAATATTATAAAAGACAATAATAATGAAAAAGAGGATATTAGTGATTTTTCATGTGAATTATTTATAAAACCTCTAAAAATTATCGTGACCGACTTCAGAAACCTCAAATCTCTCGTTTTCAGCTAATAGCAGCCGCCTCCTCCTCCACTAAACTCAAATCTTTTCTCTTTCTATTAGTCATTTGAAGCAAATCAAAATCTCTTCTTCTTTACTCTTGAATCTCTCTACCTATTGAGAAACCAAAATAACTTTGAACAAACCAAGGATGAGAGCAGAAGAAGAAGACTATTATATGAGTCCACCGTGGTTAATACCAATGCTAAAAGCAAACTACTTTGTGTCTTGTTCGATCCATGCCGCTTCTAACAAGAGTGAATGCAACATGTTCTGTCTTGACTGCACTTCTAATGCCTTTTGCTCTTACTGTTCGATTAAACACACAAACCATCGAGTCCTTCAGGTTTCTTTCATCAAAAACATCATTTTTGTTGTTTTGTTTTCTTTCGATTTGACATAGAAACATTATAAGAAAAAATTGGAATTTGTTTTTGTAGATACGAAGATCATCGTATCATAACGTGGTGAGGGTGAACGAGATACAGAAGTATATAGACATCTCTTGTGTTCAGACATATATAATAAACAGTGCAAGGATCGTGTTCTTGAACGAACGTCCTCAGCCAAGAATCGGCAAAGGAGTCACCAATACTTGTGAAACCTGTTGCCGTAGCCTTCTTGATTCTTACCGTTTTTGCTCTCTCGGTTGCAAAGTAATTCTCTCTTTTTTTCTCCAATCTCTAGTATTTTAATCTTTTGTCGAATATATAATAACATTCGTCAGTCAATCTACTTATTGTTAATTAGTTCTGTTATGAAAATTTAACTTAACACGTTCATTTCGTATGGAATGATCAATGTTGAACTTCCTCTGTTTTTTTCCTTTAAATTGACCATATTGCCTTTGTTCGTGTTTTTCAGCTTGGAGGTATGAGAAGAGGAGGGAATCAAAATCTAACCTTCTCGTTGAAAGGGAAGCACGAAAGGGAGTACCAAGGTGAGTCAGAATCCTATGAGGTGACCACACCTACTAAGATACGCAAGACGTCTGCTTTCAACCGTCTGATGAGCCATCTCTCCATCTCCACCGTTAGGTTCGATCACTTGTCAGGAGATCAACGGTCTTCGAGCTCCGGCGATGATGAGAGCGGTTATAATCTTTCTCCGGGGACGCCACCGATATATAATCACCGGAATTCAAGCAGACGCAAGGGAGTCCCACACCGTGCCCCATTCTGAAAGTAACTAACAATATAAAAAATAAATGCCCATAGATATTTGAAGATGCGGTATCATTAGTATATATATATTTGTTAATAGATGCGGTAATTATACTGTAAATAGTATATACAAATAGTAAGATGTTTACAATTTTTGTTTCGTTGTTTATATAAAATAATAGAGATCGAAATAGTTTCTGGTGTAAATATGTGTTTGGAAGGACTCGAGACATATATATGGTTCGTGCCTTCGTGGTGGTACGATCATGTTTGTATTGTACACATGTATTATCTTCACAATAAAATAGCAAATATATGTTTTGTGCATTATGACGACAAATCTAATCCTCTTAAACCAAGCGTTGATAAAAAAACTAAAACAGATTAAAATTGTTAACTGGTGATGATCATGCCACCTGTAGAACTCATTATGGAAAAAGCTTATGTTGATAGTCTGTATATTATAACTATTCTTATCATCTTTGATTTAGTGTGTCTATTTAAAAACTTTTTGATTGAATTCGTATTCCGTTATGTTGATATGAATAAGAAACCGTAAACTATAAATAGTCAATAGGCATGTATGACTATTTGGCACAATTTAAAGATGATCTTCTAAAAATAAATAGTACATAAAAGACTATAAATAATTGTCATTCAGCTTCTATCAAATCTCATACACATAGAGATTCAGGAACCATGGCTTTCTCCTGTAATCATCAGAGTATAAAACTGATGGTTTACATTTTTGTTCTCTATGTGTCGTTCTCATCATTGTTATCTTTCTCAGATGCTTCAGAAGATCCAACCCCAAAAGCGAGGCGATTGTTACCTTTCCAACAGAAAACTGTGAGGATCATTAACAGAGTATTAAATGGAGAAGTTTTGAATGTACATTGCAGCTCTACAGAGGATGACTTGGGGTTACAACGTCTTGTTTATACTCATGCCACTCAGTGGCGCTTTAGAGTGAATTGGAAAGGAACTACAAAGTTTCGTTGCCATTTTACATGGCGTGGAGGCGGTGATCATTGGTTTACTATATTTAAAGATGGGAGAGACAAATGTAGTTTTTGTAGTTGGGAAGTTGTTGGAGATGGTGGAAGAGATAAACCTATGGTTCTTACAAGATGGTGGAAAGATCGAGAAGTTGGACCTGATGTATTCTACGATTGGGACAAATAACTTCAGAAAGAAAGAGAACATGACTACATATATATATAAATACGTTCTGTTAAAAAAGGAATTCCTATATATATATATATCGAACAAAAAGATACAATTCGGCTAAGGTTTGTAATTTAGTCGAGTAAGTGTAAGGAATATTTCCTTCCCCATTATGTGGTTTTATAGTTATCTTTTTTCTAATGAAATATTAATATATTTGGTAACCAATAAAATGGAAATAAAAGAGTTAATTTCTAATAAATCTCTACTTTGATGGACGGTTGAGATTAATCCTATGGAAACCTTAAAGAAGAATTAGGTCTCTCTCCGCCTATAAATATATGCATTTAGCCCATCATAAAGACATCCCAACCAAATCTCTAAACACAACACCTAAAGAAAGTTTATAGGCAAGGGGAGAGAAACTTAATCTCTAACCTAAAGATCAGGCTTTCGTCTTCCGTTCAGGAAACCGTTCAAGAAAACTTCTCCACTTCAATGAACGGAGGTATTCCGCTAACCCTCCTTGAGATTCTATTATGTGATTGATCTAGATGCTTATCGATCTTAGGGTTCATGTAAATTATGCTTACATGTGGTATTAGAGCAAGGTAATAAGCATCTGTTTAATCCATTAAAATAATATATCTACGATTTAATATATCAAACTAGAGATTTGCATATTAGGGTTCTTATAGATCTGAATCAATTTTCAAATTTTTCGATCTATGCAAATTTCGTGCGTCTGTGAATTATGATTTTTTCACATATGTCATTCCGTGCAAATTTTGGGCAGTCTGTGAATTAATTTTTCCTAACAAATGTTATTCTGTGCGAATAACGGGGCGGCTGTGAAATTAGGACTTTTCATAAATTTTCATTATGTGCAAATTTTAGGCGAATGCGGTTTAGGGTTTCCTCGCATATTAATTTTCGTGCAAATTTCGGGTTTCTGCGAATTATGGTTTCTTCACTGATTTAAGTATGTACAAAATTCGTGCGTTTGCGAACTACTGTTTTTCGCAGATGTTTCAAACATATCATGATTCATGCATAATTGGTGCGAATTATTATATGTAATTTTGTGCAAAATCCTGAAATAATGTTCTGTTCATAATCAGTGCAGAAACAATATGTGTGAAAATGCTCAGTGCATAACTCGTGCAAAATAATTTTGAAAATGCAAATTTAGGATCTAGATATCACCACAGTGACCTTATTATAGTATAAATTGCACATTTGATCTATTTATGTATTAATTAGTTGCCCACAAGTGGACTATAAACATAAAATATGATCAATAAATTAAGAAGTGTTTGTATATGTGTAGATTAAGGATATCCACAGATAACTTAGTCTAAATAATTGAATACAACACTTGCTAATATTTCTTGAATTCCATGAGTATTAATAAAATTATGGTGACTACCCACAAGAGCACCATACTTTTGTCATAGTGTTCAATAATGACTTATGGTGTTGATTATGTTTTGAAGCCTAATTAAACCTTGTTTTATCTCTTAATTGTAGCATCATTTCCTGCTAATTTGTCATCCATGGTCTCTTCTGTTCCTATCCTCACTGGAACCAACTTCTCGGAATGNTTGGAACCAACTTCTCAGAATGGAAAGAGAAAGTTGAGTTCACATTAGGGGTACTAGACTTAGATTTGGCACTTCGTGATGAGGAGCCAAATCCGTTAACTGAGGCTAGTACTGAGGAAGATAAAGTTCTCCATAAAGCGTGGGAGAAATCAAACAGATTGAGCATTATGTTCTTAAGGATGACAATCGCTAGCAACATCAAGACTTCCCTTCCAACAGCTAAAAAGGCTAAGGATTATCTTAAATCTATAGAAGAACGGTTTAAGACTGCAGACAAATCCCTTGCAGGAAAACTTATGGCAGATCTTACAACCATGAAACATGATGGTGCAAGGTCTATGCATGAACATTGCATTGAAATGACCAACCTTGCAGCTAAGTTGAAGAGCTTAGGAATGNTTTAGGAATGGGTGTGGATGATTCATTTCTCATCCAATTTATCCTAAATTCTCTTCCTCCTCAGTATGGACCATTCCAAATTCATTACAATGCCATTGATGAAAAGTGGACATCTAATGAATTGGCTAACAAATTGGTACAAGAGGAGACTCAACTTAGCCGTGAAGGTATTAAAGTTGCCCATTATGTCCAAGGAGCTACATTTAAAGCTGGGAAAAGGCATCAAGCAGGTCATAAAAGAGCACCACCCAGAATGAATGATTCTAACCAAGCTGATGAGAAAAGAAAGGTACAGAGAGATGACAGATGCAAATTTTGCAAAAAGTCTGGACACTTTCAGAAAGATTGCCCTAAAAGAAAAGAATGGTTCGAAAAGAAAGGTAACCCTATGAGTTTCGTAAGCTTTTTCGAAACTAATCTTACTTGTGTTTCTCCTACTATTTGGTGGATTGATAGCGACGCTAACGTACATGTGACCAATTCCTTGCAGGGATTCCTTACGACCCAAACCATAAAGGCAAGTGAAAACTACTTATTGATGGGAAATCGAGACAAAGCGCCTGTTCATGCTATTGGCACTTATCGTCTCATTTTAGATACTGGATTTTGTTTGGATTTATTTCAGACTCTTTATGTTCCTACTATTTCCCGTAATTTAGTTTCATTAAGCAAACTTGACTTAGCTGGTTTTAAATCAACTCAAGGAGATGGTTGTTTCAATTTCTTTTAGAATTTTAATAAAATTGGTTCTGCAAATTAATTGATGGCCTTTATATGTTCAAATTGGGTGATCAATCTTATGAAACACATCTCACCCTACAAACTAAGAGTGGTCGTAATCGTAAAACATGTGCTGATGAATCATACTTTTCGTGGCATAAAAGACTGGGACATATTTCCAGTGAAAGAATCAGAAGGTTGGTAAAAGATGGAGTCATCCCGAATCTTGACTTTACCAACATTAAAGAGTGTGTCGATTGCATTAAGGATAAGCAAACTAAACACACTAAGAAAGGAGCCACAAGAAGTACACAGCTTCTTGAAATCATACATACAGATATTTGTGGATCTTTTGACGTTCCATCTTTTAGAGGTGAAAAATACTTCATTATCTTTATTGATGATTATTCACGTTATTGTTATCTCTATCTATTGCATGAAAAATCTCAATCTATGGATGTTGTACAAGTATTCATCACTGAAGTAGAGAGATAATTAGATAGAAAGGTGAAAATCATTAGGTCAGATAGAGGTGGTGAGTTTTATGGCAGATATGATGAAACAGGACAACATCCTGGACCATTTGCCAAACTTCTCCAAAAATTAGGAATCGTTGCTCAATACACAACGCCTAGTTCTCCATGGCAGAATGGTGTAGCTGAAGGGTGTAATCGTACTTATATGGGAATGGTTAAATCCATGATGAGTCATGCTACCTTACCTATATCCTTGTGGATGGATGCATTACGTACTGCAATTTATATCTTGAATAGGGTTCCTAGCAAAGCAGTTCCAAAGACTCCTTTTGAATTGTGGAAAGGCTGGAAATCTAGTCTGTAACATCTCCAAATTTGGGGATGTCCAGCCGAAGCAAGAATATATAATCCACATGAAAAGAAATTGGATTTCAAAATAATTAGTGGTTTCTTTATAAGTTACCCTGAGAAGTCCAAAGGACATAAATTTTATTGTCCAAACCATAGTAGGAGAATTGTTGAAACCGGTAATGCCAAATTCTATGAGAATGGCGAAATCAGGAAATTAGGGTAAATATTCCTTTACCCTCAATTTCGAATGTTATTGGTAATCCTCAAATTGTTGGACTGTTAAAAAATGAGGAAAACCTAGTGAATGACCATCCACTCCAGGAATAAACTATCGCCAATAATGAAACTGGAGCACAAGAGGAACCAACATTAAGAAAGTCTACTGGTACGAGGAGATCCGTTATTTCTAATGGCTATATGCTTTAACAAGTAGAATCTGGGGAAATGAATATTAAAGATCCGGTTTCTTATTCACAAGCCATAAAGGATGTTAATTCTGACAAGTGGATCGATGCCGCGAAAGATGAAATGAACTCTATGGCTAAAAACAGAGTTTGGGATGTAACTCAATTGCCTAAAGGACACAAACCAGTCGGGTGCAAGTGGATCTTTAAGACCAAACTCGACTGTAATGGCAATATTGAGCGACATAAAGCCAGACTTGTGGCCAAAGGGTTTAATCAGAAAGAAGGCATCAACTATACTGAGACTTTTTCCCCTGTGTCAAGGAAAGATTCTCTTAGAATTATCATGGCATTAGTAGCTAAGTTAATCTCGAGTTACATCAAATGGATGTGAAAACTGCCTTTCTTAATGGAG
>OVAN01016816.1:0-10370 GCA_900406275.1 Anastatica hierochuntica
AAAAACACAAATCAAATTGAGAGACATGATCGTATATTGCATAAATAATAGAAAAAAGAGGGTTCCGAAAGCTTCTTAATCGAAGAACTAAGATGCTTCTTCTCCCTAGGATACAAACTCAATCTNGCTTCTTCTCCCTAGGATACAAACTCAATCTCTCTCTGCTCTCAAAGTCTCAAAAACTTCCTAATGAAATGAAAAACTCGAATCTAGGTCTTTTAGGTGAAATCCGGTTCGAAATAAGTTTGGTCTGGTTCTTCGTAAAATCGGTCCGCAGATCGGGACAGGGATCGATCGATCCTTTTCTGGATCGGTCTATCTGTGTCCAAATTTCTGGGTATTTTCTAGCTTTGCGCGAACACTTCCTTCGAGGCTTGAAATCCATCCAAAATGCTTCCTTCATTCAATCTGGGATCCTGTAAAAACAACAAAAAAACACAGAACCACGCCAAAACAATCTGAATACATACTAAAACCATAGATCTCGAATGAAAACCGTACTAAAAACCTACTAAAATACTGACACATCAGTGCCCCCTCTCCAGACCCGCGAGCCCACATGTCCGAGGGTGAAGAGCACTACTTCAGGAGGCTTTAAATTCATGATTTAATGTTGCAACAATCACCACATGATTTTTCCCCGTGCTTTGTCTTTACTCGCACGATTATAGAAACTCACTTACCAAAAGGTCACTCATCCTAGTGGTTCTCCAGCACAAGCACGCTTAAATGTGGAGTTCTTTTATGATAAGTGACCAAAAAGATAATTACACTTTAGTGACAATCCATATAAGTTCTCTTCACACACTACTATGACTCTACAAAACCGCGATCTCACATTTTAGCCACGTGATTAAGGGTTAGCCAACCACCTTTTATTCGTATTGGTGTATTACATGTCTTGGATAGGACCCTAATGATCCAAATTACAAAATCAAGATAAAAAGCTCGGTTTGCTCTTAAGCGCGAATAAATTTTTAGAACTGAAAAGAAGTCTTGGAAGCTGTAGAAGCTGCTATGTATTAGTCTAAATGGACTATGGAACTCATCAATATCTACAAGCATTCATCCAAGGACGAGCAATACCTTATCAATCTCATCCAAGAGGATTTCAGAGTCCTCATAACTATACAAAGAAATAAACCAGAGAAGAAAGCTCTTGAACCCATTGAAGATCTTTGGTTCCTTAGAAACACGAGGAAGGAAGTCAGAAGCCTCTTATCTGAGCATCCTCGACACATTATAATTCCCAGGGGTCGAGCTAAAGACTTCAAACAAGCGATTTAAGGGAGGCAACCCACATTCTATCCTTTGAAATTTTGTTTAAATTTGATTTTACAATAAAATCCTAGGATTAATATTGGTTGATTTTGGTGTTATAAGGTTTTAAAAGTGTTTTTTCATGTTTTTATACTTTTTGTAGGAAAATACTTTGGAACAGAAGAAATCGTAAAAAAATCCAATCCAAATGTGCCACCGGACAAAGGAGCAACAACTCCGGTTCTTGCCAAAATAAATGGCTCGACCGGTGGAGAAGTCCTCAAGCCCCAAGCTATCTGAGGCACTCGAGCCATCCCACCGGCAGCTATTGCATTTTTTCGACGAATTGGTGGAAGAAGCTCCACAAACCGATGAGAAGCCCTCGCCTATCCCATGCCTCAAATTCTCCACCACTAGTCCATAACATCTTCGTACCCCTGATCGGTTGAAAATCCTTCACGCCTTAACCACACGTGGCCCTCCCTCCTCACCACGGACTGTGACAAAACCCTCGTCCATAATCAGTGGAAACTATTCTGCCAACCAGTGGACCATATCCTCTACCATTTCGCCCATATGACCATCCATGTTCCCATCCTACCCATCATACCACCACAAAGACACGGATTTGGCCGAGAAAAAACTATCTGAACGTATGTGTTCGCATTTTCTTAGTTGGATCAATACCGAACCCAAAATCTTCAAGAACAAGCACCCAATTCACATTAAATGCATCAAATCAAGATGTTTTCAAGATTATGGACGTTCATAACACAAGCACACACTTGGAGCCACAAGGGTTCTCAACCGAGCAACTTTTGCAACCAAGCCAAACCATTCCCTCTAAGTAAGGATTTAACCAAACCTTTTCCACTACTTCATACATATTTTTAAGAGGTGTTCCTGTACGAAAACGATCGTAAAGACCCTAAGACTCAAAGGCGAGCCTATGAAGACGAAATTGCAACAAATTGGACCATAAATGAACTTTTAGAAGAAGCACCAATTTCAATCAATGCCAAGGTGTATTGTAACGAGAATGAAGAATATTTTGAAGCTATCAATGATCCGATCAAGGCAGAGCTATTCTTAAACTACAATTAAAGGCAAAAAGTTTGACCAAAATGTCAAAGACCACAACCGGATCACCTCAAGAGCAATATAAGCTAAAACATCTTTCCCTATAGCTGAAAATCATCATATAAATCCAGAAAAACGTGTGGGATTTGCCAATAGAGACAATCACGCGACTTTGGCTCAACGGAGACACAAAACCGACAAATTCAGCTTATTCAAAACTCTTCTCTATTTGTTGAACCAAATCTTACCATTGAAAATGCCTCAAAAAGTGAGAAACTTATGAAGAACTACCCAAAATTGGAGGCGTAAACATTTCATCCCGAAGAACCCGATTGAGCGAAATACCGATGAAACTTCGCCAAAGCAAAATCGAACTCCGCCAAGTAAATCAATCTGTCAAATTGAAGATTAACTACTAATTAGCATATGGAGAAGGAATTCATAAATAAATATCATCCCTAAAACGGTCAGAATCATAAACAACCTTATTTATCATCAAAACGAGCCAAACCGAGTTTCCCGGAGACCAAACTCGGCCAAGTAAAACATGGTATGAGCTCCTGACTTTAACTTATTTTGTCACTAAAATATGTTATTTTACAGTAAGTTTTCAATTTGGTCGAAGCATCCCGGATTGCAAAAACGGCCAACCGAGCTTAATTTCAACGTACCAAAAAATCACATATTGTCTTCCATCTACCAAATTTCAATCAACCGACTAAGTTTTTCCTATTTTCTTACCTTTTACATTAGCTTTGAGTACCTTTCTCACTTGATTTTACTTCGCGATAGTGTAAGTTAAGTCTGGGGATTCTTATTGTTACTAATACTTCGTTTTCTTTCTTATTGAGTCGATTTCAAAAAATTTCAAAACGAAAACGTTTTATTGAGTCAAAACTAGTCCGAAAATATGTTTTACTTTGAACTAATCATGTGGCTGATGACTAGCCTCCCTAGTGTCAGTGTTTAACCGCAACTTTACCGAACGGGATAACCCAAATGGATCAGCAAAGTGAAGCATCATATCACATGATATCCGGTTAATCCTCAGCTACTCAACATTTAATGAACTTAATTTTCTTTTCTTGGGACTTGGTATACATTGAATAATATTCCTCTTCGAACTTGACAAAATTCAGTGTACGGTTCCCTCTCCCCTTCTCAATTAAAATTCTCAAAAAGTGCATGTTTTAATATGAATTTCAGATGTAAGACAGTGATGTGAGTAAAAAGGGCTCAATTACAATTGAAACGCAAAGCCAATAAATCTGAATGTGCTTAAAAGAAAGATAAAGAGATCGATAAAAAAAAAAGAAAATGATACACTAGAAAAGTAGGAAAAAATTAATGCTCATGAGGCTGATAGAAAAAAAATAAATGATACCTAACGCGGACGGCATTCACCGCCCATCTTGGCAAGCTTAAGTTTGTAAACCTTAAGCTAACTTTACGATTCCCGCAAGAGAACAGTGTCGAATTATAGTACTTTAGGTATCATCCAAAGGATTTTGAGGACTTGACTAACAAGAACCTAAACAAAGCGAATACAATAGAATTCCTAGTCTAGGGAGGTCAATTTAGGTGGGATGTCACTAGTCTCAACTAAATCTAAGCATAGGTAAGAGAAAGCAGAATATAATTTCATAAATAAAAGCAATATAAAAGGCAAGCAATAAATAAAGTGCAATAAAGAAATGAACTTTAAGTGCAGTCAATGTAAAAGATCAGATCTTGAGACAAAACAATGGATTCGGGGTCGATCTAGAACTATAATGAACTTTTTCAAGGCTTTATTAGGGGATTAAAGCTATTCCTAGGCCAAGGAACCCTCCTTAGTCGATCAACCCTCCCTCATGGCGAAGATCTATTCACCCATACACATTACAAGGCTCAACTCTCGCTTTTTGCCTATCTAAACATGCACGTGATAGTAATCTACAAGTTCTTCAAAGTAGAGAGAAAGAACAATAAAAATAGCAAAGTTTTTCAAAGGTTTTTTCTTGAAGGGTAAGAGGATCTATTTATACTAAAGGGGAGAAGAGATGTTGCCCTAGAACCAACTTTTCTTGCATGTGCATGCCACTATCGAACTAATGCATGTGGCTATCAACCATTGGGTTGATAGTGGCATGCATTAAGCAACAAGGTCTTCTGCGCATGTGGCTATTGACCTTATGCATACCACTATCGACATGCAGGTCGATAACCACATGCATTGGCAGCCTTTGGCTTGTTCTTTGGTCCTTTGATTGCCTCTTTGTTTCCACATAATCCCCATGCATCTAGCTCCTATTTTCCATGAATTATTGACTTCAAAACCACCTTAAATCCATCTCTTGAGCCTCCATTGAACCACTCCAAAAGTTGTACCTACAAATGCAAGAATATGTATGCATATGCAACTAATCCTAAAACTTGATTCTAGACTCAAACTATATGGATTTCAAGGCTAAAATGCAATATTTACATCCTAAAAGTGAATGAAACTAAGCTAAAATGCAACTAAATATTCATGAAATTATGTATACATCAACTCCCCCGAACATGTCCTTTGCTTGTCCTCAAGCAAACAACAAAGACCAAACCCGGAAGCGAGGTGTAAAAGCGGGAACTCAAAACCAAGATAGAAAAGGAATGCCTTATGCCCAATGTCTTAAAGACAAGTGTCATGGTGCAAAGATCATCTAAGAGCCTATGTACTTCTTAATGATCATCACAAAACAAACTCTTAAAGGTAAGCATCCATAATCAATCCCATCGCTAATTTATTTTTACATTCAATTAAGCTTAGACGTGAGTTCTTACTTATGGGAAATGCATCTCATCTATTAGGTTTGGAGTTTAAGAAAGGATTTTTTGTACAAAGATGTGTTTAAAACAAGAGGGTTCACTCGATTTTTTGTGGTTTCTCTCAAACAATAGTGCAAGACAAAAGGCAAAAGCAAGGTGGTAGCCGAACAATTTACGCGTACAAAACATTTACTTCCTCTAATTGTTACTATCCAATGTTTCCTAGAAACCTAGACACAAAGTTAATGTATTTCCCATCCTTATACTAGAAACCATAAGCATTTTATTTTTTGAACACTCTCTCTTTTCTTTTTGCTGACAATTAGAGATTCGTAAACATCTTAATTGTTAGCCACTAACCTTCTATTGATTTTAAGAGCCACTGTTCTAATCATTTTTAGATTATTTCTTTTCCCTTCATAACAAGGGTGACCCTCTATGCGTTTCTCTAATTTATAAGGTTAGAGCTTACACTTTTTTTTAATCTCTAGTGTCTTTTTCTTTTCACGTCTTTCTTTTTCGATTTTTCCTTTCTTTTCTTTCTTTTATTCACACAACCTAGGATCATATTTACATTATGTAACACTTACTTTACAACATCCACACTAACCATCCCCAAGACTCAAATAAACCAAAAACCACTAAGGCTTTGCCCCCCTAATACTCTAGTTAACCTTAAAATGAGGCTAACTCTAAGGAAGTAGCCTCTTTGTTGTTCAACTTCAATTCACTCGGGATTTTGCCCATGTCTGTACTTTCCAAAAGAGGCCTCACAAATGAAAATTTAGGGGTTTTTTAAAGAAAGGCTTAATGGTTTTTACGGGTTGATCACTACTTTAAAAGTGAGTGTAGCTATTTGAGCTAAGAGAGAGTGGTAAAATCGGTTAAAACAGAGCTAAAATATTAGTCTTCTCCCATGGTCAAGTATAGAAAAGCCCATTAGCAAGATTTAATTTCAATTAAGTTCCACTTAGATAGGAATTGACTCAAGAGACCATTTACTTCAACATTCACAAAGATCTTTGAGTGATAATTTCCAGTCACGAATTTTCTAAAGACTAAAAGTGGTCTATGCAGCATTGTACTTCTAGTAAGAGCATTGGTCATTAAGCGAAACTTAACTATCTACAAGACAATTCTATCATTTTTCCCTATGCAAATGCAATCCTATATGTTTTTATCAACCTAAGTATATACAAATGATGCAAACTATATGCAATACTTTAAAAACAAGTTGAAAATCTTTTTGGTTTTTTTAAAGTTTTTCGATTTTTTTTTCAAAATTTTTAATTTTTTGTTTTTCAAAAACTTAGCTATTAACAATGCAAGACTCAAAGATGCTAAAAAGGAAAACATTAAAACTAAAAAATGACATTAGTACTAAGCCCCTCCCCAGACTTAAACTTCACCGTTCCGTGAATACTAAGTCGTGAGAGAAAATTTTAAAAACACGCATAAAACCGAAAATATGAATGGTATAATAGTAAGTAGGGTACCTTTGGAAAACTCAAGAGTGTGAGTGTCAGGTGGATGAAACGGAGGAATCTGGTTCATTGGTTTGGCGTTGTGAGCTCCTTGGCCGAGATGATGTTTGGCCGATGTGATCCTTCCCATGTCTCCTCCTGGGTTGGCTCTTGAAACGAAGTTTGTTGTTGGTTCATTCCATGCTCCATTGGTTCTGGGATCACCAAAGGGGGTAAATGAACAGAGTGCCTTGGTTGTTGATAGCCATAATTAACCAAGTCCTTGTCTTCGGTTTCTTCCTCACTCGAGGTAGCATAGCGATTATATTTTTCACTCTTCTTCACCTTTCTCCATAACCTCACAAGGAAGTTTTCTTTGTTTTTAAGTACCTTCTCTTGATTTTTCACTTTCCTTTAGAGGTATGTCTCATACGGATTCCTTTGTTAATCTGTGGGTGGTTCTTCGTGTTGGTAGCAAAAATCGAGAAGGCATTCTCTTCCTCTTGGTTCGGTAGTTGTTCATTGGGATCATATTTGTAAAGTCGTGGTTCGCTTGGTAGTGTATGGCGGTTAACATGAAGATGGCGAGGGAGTTTAAAGAGAGATTTTCATCCTTAGTGGCGGTTGTGTGCTCTTGTAGACGTGAGTATCACACTTTTCTTTTTCTCTCTTCATTGATGAACAAGTAAACCACTTGGGTGTAGATGGCACCGTGATAACCATAAAGTAATTTTTCCTTTACCAAGTAATCCATGTCCATCCATTTTTCTCCTCTCAACCTTCGGAACTCTCCAAGATTAATACCAAGTGAAGGAACAACGTGTGAGGAACCCGCCAATCTGTATCAATGGCTTTCTTGTCGACATTAGTTCCTCGTGGTAGTAAAGCATCTCGGAAATGAAAACGCCACCATTGTTGATATCATCTCTGAAATGGTCCTCAATTATCTCGTCACTTGGACCTTTCATTACCATTTTCTCACTTTGGAAGAGTAATTTCAACCTCAATTTGCTAACCAAGCTCGGCGAACAATATGACAAGAAGGTGTTATCGAGCAACTCAAGGAGATAGCGGATTGTAGGGTTTCAGACCTTTTCTAGCTTGGCCGAGCCGTCATCATAAGGTCTAAGCGATGTTTTATCCCATAATGTCCTTGCTTTCAAACCATCCCCATGACCAAATTCCTTCTTTGACAGAGTGAAATTATATACTTCACAAATTTCTTCAAGAGATATCTTGTAAAACTCATCCTTTATTTTGAATGTGAGGTATGCAGCGCTTTCATAGTCATTTTGTCCTTGTACCATGCTCACCGTGGAAAGAAATTGGAGAGTTGGATGGGGGCAAGTCTCATAATTCATCGAAAGTATGTTTCCCATGTCCATCTTCTTGATCAAGTATTGAACTTGTATATCCTCATCCACCCAAGCGGTTTTAACAACCTTAGTATATCCTCATCCACCCAAGCGGTTTTAACAACCTTAGCATTCTCTTGAAAGTGTACGTAAAAGCTCGTCTCCTCGTCGTACCAACTAGCATAGGTGACATTTCTTGGTTCACTTGATGCCATTTCAGATCCTACAAAATTTAGTAGTCATTGTGAGTTTTAAATTTTGAATAAACGAATAAAATACTTTAAGAGGAATTTAACTCTACATTAATTTTAAACATTCAAGAACAAGTCAATCTAAATTTTTATTTTTTGCAACTTCCTCAACCAAAACATTCAAGCTAAATGCTATGAAAAATGAATGCAAATGAGGCGAAAATCTCTTCCAAATGTACCTAAAATATTTGGCCATCACTATGATTCAACACTTAGCATTTTCAAAATTTTTACAAGTTACAGAACGATGAAATGTTATGCATAAGATGCTTGAAAATATTACCAAGAGAATGTTCATGTTAAACTTAAGAACTTTCCTAAATTTGGATAAGAGAATGTTCATGTTAAACTCAAGGCCTTTTTGTAAAGAACAAGTGAAACAAGCATCATGCTAACATAACACACTATGACAAGTGAAATGAAGATTCAAAAGTCCTTTCCTTTAGTATATAAAAATAAAAAATTTCAACTCTAAAAAACAGATTTACAAAATCGAAGACTTCTTGAATTCTTCCTTATTCCAAGTATATGCACCATCAATTCAACATAATAACCAACGAAATTAAATTTCCCCAAAACTTCTTCAAGAACATTGTTCATAAGCACTATTCATCAAGAAGAACAATTCATGACTCAAGCTCTTTTAGTTGTTTTAAAAAATATTTAATGCATGAAAATACAATAACTATGCATAAGCTAATAAGATAAATCACAAAAACATCAAACTCACTTGTCATAAGTTAGTAAAGGAGAAGATTTTTTCATTCATACCTTTGATTCTTTGATGAAAAGATGATTGTGAGAAGTTGGAAGCTTGTAAAACACTTGAAAAGAGAATTGAACTTGCAAGAAATCTCAAAGCTCCTCTCAAAATTTTAAAGAGTAAAACTCCTAGCTTTTGAAAATATGGATGTCAATTTCTTTATGCTAGTGTAGAGGAACAATGATTTCTCATTTAACATGTGCAAATGATGGTGGAGTGCTCAAGTTGGTGGAAACTTTAAAATTTGCAAAATGGTCCTTAAAGAATGCTCTCATAACCAAATGGCAAAAAATTTCTAAAACACCCTTAAAATAAACTTTTAAAATTTAGTGGGAAAAATAATTTTTCTTGTGAAGGATTAGGACCAAAAGTTTATAAATAAATCAAAATAATTAGATTTTCTTAAATCAAGCTTTTGCAAGATCACTCTTGAAAGACATTTAAAATGGTGAAGTGCAAATAAAATGCTTAAATTTAGAGAACATAACTTAACAATTAGGAATTTTTCTAAGTGTTGAGTCATTTTGGCTCATTGGAAGTGTCTTACAATATTCCTCCTTTGCATTTGATTCATGCTTTGAATAGTTCTCCTTCGGTATCTAAGTTTATAGCAAAAAGGAATGACTTTGAAACAAGAATGTTTCAAGACATAACCATCATAATTGAAATTTAAAGACTTAAAGCGATAAAAGAACATATTTACAAAGGATATTCATGAGATGGTGCGCTTGTTTAAGGTATTTAGCTTGATCTTACTTTTGTTTTTTAGATGGTGAAGTCAAGGACCACCTCTTCATGGTTTTGTCCTCTTGGTGCTTTCCTCATAGCCCATTTTATGATCTTGAAGAAGTTCTTTACCACTCTGTCTTTGTAAAAATTGGGGTTGTAGCTAGCCTTGTAGTTATAAGAGTGGATGAATTTTGCTTCCTTCTCATAGATAAAATCCTCTTCAAGGGAAGCACCCTTCGATCCTTCCTTCCCGTAGAACCAATCCAAGACTCCATCTTTTTGATAGCTCAGGTTTTCACCAAAGATAACACTGCAAGCGCAAAGAAGTACGTTGTAATGGTTCGGGATCGAATCCACATAGACCAAAGGTAGCACGTAGAATTTCATATCAAATAGCGGGATAAAGCGAAAAAGATGTTTTGGTAAAGATGCAGTAAATCAAAATTTAAGAAACAAAGAAAGCAAACAAATGACTGTGGGATTGTAAATAAATCAAAGAAGAGTTCAGCATTGGGTATTCTCAAGGAAACATGTCATTGAAGACTCGAATTATTGATTAGGGAACATGTTTTAAATTGTCTTAAACTCAAACACAATTATGGAATTGATTTACTTCCGTGTTGGTGTAAAAAATGGTCATCTCGAAATCAACCTCCAAGATCGCATCTCTAATCGGACT
>OVAN01016817.1:0-10370 GCA_900406275.1 Anastatica hierochuntica
AACCCAACTAAAGATCTACTCACACATAGCAATCAAAACAACACAAGATGATTTGGAGAAAGACATATTGTATTGAATGAATAACAAAAAGCAGAGATAGAAAATCTTCTCCAAAAACGAAGTACGGTAGAGTCTAATCTCTCTCAAAGGATTACAAAGCTCTCAAAAGTCTGCTGGAAATCGAAAATAGCATAAACTGAAAAGAAAACTCGAGTCTAGGTTTTAGGTAAANTCTAGGTTTTAGGTAAAACATCTCGGTTCGTTTTAATCTTCCGTTTGTGTTTTCAGGTTTTGGTCCAAATTCGGGACAAGGATCGATCGATCCATGTCCCTTCACAGGACAAGGATCGATCGATCCCTGTCAATCTGTGAGGAAATTTCTTCAGTCTTCTTGAGACTTTCTTCGGTGCTTGAAATCCATCCAAATGCGTTCTTTTAGTCCTTCAAGCTCCGTTTCTGTAAAAACATCAAAGAACAACAAACCGCGCAAAAACGATCCGAATACATACTAAAAACCGTAATTCTCGTATGAAAACCGTATTAAAAACCGATAAAATATGAATACATCACTAAGCCAATGACTCGCCTTACGGGGAAGGGAGTTAAGTTCAAGTGGACAGAGGATTGTACCAAGAGCTTCAATGAATTAAGGAACCGCCTGACTCAGACACCAGTGTTAGCGCTACCGAAAGTCAAAAATCCGTATCAGGTCTACACCGTTGCCTCAGGAGTAGGATTGGGTTGTGTCCTCATGCAATTTGAGAAAGTGATTGCTTACGCTTCGCGCCAGTTAAGGCCTCATGAGACGACCTACCCGACGCACGACTTGGAGTTGGCTGCAGTTTTTTTTGCCCTCAAGATCCGGAGAACGTACTTGTATGGAGAAAGGGTTCAGATTTGCACCGACCACAAGAGTTTGAAGTACATTTTCACCCAGCCGGATCTGAATTTGAAACAGCGCAGATGGATTGAACTCTTGGCAGATTTCGACTTAGAGATTGCTTACCACCCTGGGAAGGCCAACCAGGTAGCAAACGCCCTAAGCCGCAGAAGGATAGATGTGGCAGAGTCAAAGGAGGCTCAAGAATTGGTAGAAATGGTAGCAAGTCTCTGGTTGTGTGCGACTACGGTAGAAGATGGTATGACCGGGTTAGAAGCAGTAGACCATGCCGACCTATTTTGGAGAATCCGCCAGGAATAAGACAAGGATGAATCGCTCTAGGACATGGTCCAGAAAGAAGTCGTAGGGTACCGCGTGACAACCAATAGAACGGTTAATGGATAGAGTTTGCATGCCGAACGATCCGGAGCTAAGGAAGGAAATCCTGCGGCAAGCTCATTGCTCGAAGTTTTCAGTTCACCCAGGAAACGGTAAGATGTACATGGACATGAAACGGTTCTATTGTTGGGGTGGTATGAAGGGGGATGTCGTCACCTGGGTTTCGCAGTGTCAGACTTGTCAGCTGGTGAAAGTAGAGCGCCAAGTACCGAGCGAGCTATTGCAGGACTTGCCATTACTAGAATGGAAATGGGACATGGCGACTATGGAATTTGTCACAGGGCTGCCAGTTATCATAGGAGGTACGAATGCTATTTGGGTAATATTCGACCGACTTACGAAGAGCGCTCACTTCCTGTCAGTAAAGAAAACAGACAATGCAGACAAATTAGCGCATAAGTATATCGAAGAGATAATCAGACTACATGCGGTTCCACTCAGTATCGTGTCTGACAGAGACGTTAAGTTCACCTCAATGTTCTGGCAAGCATTTCAAACGGAAAGGACAATCCAGACGCTGGAGGACATGTTGAGGGCATGCGTGCTTGATAGGGGAGGAAGCTGGTTTAAGCATTTGCCGCTAGTAGAGTTCGCCCACAACAATAGCTACCACTCCAACATAGGGATGCCACCCTATGAAGCCCTCTACGGGAGACCATGCATAACGCCTCTGTATTGGTCCGAAGTGGGAGAAACCCGAGACCTAGCACCGAAAATTATAAAAGAAATCGAGCAACAAGTGGAAATGCTCAAACGCCGACTAAAAGAGGCTCATGATCATCAAAAGAGTTATGCAAACAATCGCAGAAGGGATTTGGAATTTAAAGTAGGAGATCTGGTGTTTCAAAAAATGTGAAACTTCCAAGGAGGGAAGCAAGAAAAGGGTCAGAAGAAGCTAAAACTAAGATTTATTGGGTCGTACCCCATTGTATAGAGAATAGGTGCAGTTGTCTACAAGTTGGCCATGTCGCAGGAGTTGTCTGATTTTCATGACGTCTTCCACGTCTCGATTTTCAGGAAGGTTATTAGAGAACCCGAGCTTATTCTACCTACCCCGCCGCCGAACTTTTAGAAGAACTTCTTAATGCAAAGTCGACCAACAGAGATACTGGCAAGAGAGGTAAAGGAAATTCAAGGGGAAGAAGTGACCATGGTCAAAGTCAGCTGGAAGGAAGGCAATATCCAGGAAGAGACTTGGGAGGTTGAAAGTGAAATGAAAAAGGATTATCCGGAACTATTCAGAGAATTCAGAAAGCAACCAGAGAATGTTCAGAATTCGAGGACGAATCCCATTTAGTGGGAGAGAATTGTAACGACCCTGACCCGATCCGGTTCGAGAATTCCGGTTCACAGGAAACTGAATCAGAAACCCTGGGTCACCCCGTGTCTCCGTCTCTGCTCTATTTAAAGATGTCATCACCTTGAGAAACGCACCACGACTTTCCCGAAGCGAAGCTCTACAGAAATCACGCGAGATTTCGCAAAACCATAGCCTTCAATCACCGCCCATGCAATCCGAGCCACCACCGCCCATCTCCGAGCCGTCGACGCCGTCTGAGGACCTCTGTGATCATCGCCAGCCTCTGCGAGCCTCGAAATTCACGTCGCTGAACTCCCAGCCCTCGATCTCCTCCATTCAAGAGTCGCAACAGCTTCCTGAGCCATGATCGACCTCATCCGAGCATCTCCAGCCGTCGATTCTTCTTTCCCGAACGTCGCGACCACCACCCGAGCATCAATCCCTGCCTCTCCCGAGTCGTAGCCTCGATTCGCCGTCACCCGAGCCCCGCACGACCGTTATCGAGCTGATATGAGGGTCTTCCGTTATTATCGAGCCTATCTGCGAACCGCAGCCACCGGTCGAGCCTTTTCGACGCCAATCAGCCCGTGTCGCGACTCCTAGCCGCCGTGTCGCGACTCCTTGCCGCCGTGCTCGCGAGTCCGCAACTCTTTCGCGGCATTTTCGTCGTTCATGAGGTAGTTTCTCACTTCCGGGATCGTTTTACGCGTTTCCAGGAGTTTCCATAGCTTTTCGTGCTTCGGGTTTTTGGAACTTTCCTTTTTTGGAAACTTTCTATTTTTGGCAAGTTCCCAATTTATAAATTTCTATTTTTGAAAATTTCCTTTTTTAGAAACTTTCTAATTTAGGAAGGTTTCCTAATTTACTAGTTTCCTTTTTAGGCAGGTTCCAAATAGAGGTCTAATATGAGTTCCTTTTTGGTTCAGGTCAAGAAGTCCAGTAACCGGTGCAGAAATTCTTCCGCATTCGTCTCCATCTGCAATTCAGGCTAAGGTGAGGAGCTAAACCCGTAGCTATCCCCCCGATAGAACTGATTTAGGATGTTTTCTCTGATAGTATAAATTTAACGCGTCTTGCTTGGTAGTTTTGTTTGAGTGTCAAGTTAGTCTTGCGTGTTGAATGAGCATGATAGGTCTAATTATTGCTTTAGTGTTTAAGATGTTATTGTATGAGATTGGTGTGTGTGATAAGGAGATTGTGTTCGCCTCTGGAGATGAAAAGAAATTCCTGGAACCATATATACCGGTTAAGTTGAAGTGAAAGGAAGTTCGGTCACTGTTGTGGTTCGCAGGTTACAGAGTGTGTTGTTAGAGATTTTGTTTAGGGCATCTTTGTATTGCATGTTTTGTTTGCGGTACATTAGGTGCCTATTTGGTGGTAAATGTATGCTAGCTTAGAAGGCATTCTAAGTCTTTATGCGGTGTTGTGTGTTTAACAATCACCCCCTCGCTGAATGATTCCCTTGTCTCTAACTGCTCTCTTTCCCCTGTCCCTCCCCCTCTTTGTTTTTCAGGTGAGCATGACGAGTAGTCAGGAGATGATGACCGCTCCAGTGTTCGTTTTGGGTGCCGGGTTATGTCGATAAGTTTTCTGTAGTTGTTTTTTTTAGACTTAGTTTCCTCTTCAGTTATGTTGAACTCACTGGATTAATACGTTGTTTGGTATGAATTTTATTGGTTCTATTTATTAAATGATATTCGGTTTTGAGGACTATATATGTCCCATTTGGTTTTGAGGATTAAGTTCCCGTTAGATGCTCTGAGGTGGTGGTGTGCGGTGTAGTTTCTGCGGATAACATTTGAGGGGAAGACCCTAACGAGAGAGAACCCGGGTGCTAGTTGTTTGAAAGGTAACACGCGTGGGAACCCTGACGAAGCAGAACCGGATGTTACAAAAATATGTACTTAACTTTTTGTTGTGACAAAGCAAGCTAGAGATGTTTGAAATTTGAACTTTTTGAAGAAGAGAATGGACTTGAAACAACAGTAAACTAAAGAAAGACAGAACAGCGCTTGTCAGAGAGATAAAGTATAATCTTTTGGTACTTCTTATGTAATGTTCATTACATATTTTCCAATATTTTCTCACTGGTTTAAATTATAAGGCATAAGGCATAGGAACGCATAGTTACATCAACTTACATTGCAGAATTTTACACTATTTTCTGTAAAAAATGAGTACACTTTCTCCCTAAACCAGTGGTTGCAACATTTCTGCTGCCATCTCACAAAACTAGGGTTCAAACCCTGCATCTACCTCTAGTGAGAGGAACTATTTGCCATTATACTAGATGACAAATAAAAAACGAATACACTTTCTCCCAAAACTCATATAAATATCACTGTAAACATACAAATGAAATTTATACGGAAACTAAAAATCACAATAGATTGTCAATATGATCGAGAAGAAAATCCGGCAATACAACGTGAAGTCTAAAACTCTATCACTATTCATACATGTCTAAAATAATTAATAAATAAAATGTTACCACAAACCACCATATTAGAATTGATACAATTGGTTTTGTGTGTTGGTTTGGTATAAACCGTTGGTTATGTTACTAAACCATGTGAGATGTATTTCATATAAAGTAGAGATGTTGAGTTTGTTGTAACATTGAGAAAATATCAATAACAGAAAACTTTCTCTTTCACTTTTTCTCATTTTCTCTCATTTTCTTACTCAATTCTACTTAATCTAACATGTTATCATAGCTCTTTTGAGCTATTTTTCTGCATCTATCTTCTCATCTCTGTCAAGTAATAAGCAACTCGATTTTGTAAAACATTTCTGAGATTTTAGGTTTCATGTTCTCTAAGATTCTCGAGATATATCGCTTGAATGTGCTCTTATTGACAGTTATGACTTCTTTCTTTACCTTCATTGACCTCTGATTGTTGTTCATTCTGGCAAAACCAAATTTTCTTTTCAAATGCCGATAAGTGACGCTGATGCAGTGGTAAATTCTCCGATAACGATGATTCCAGATCCACCAATACTTGAGAGATCTACGATGATGGCTTCTCTTCAAGATCCGAGTTCTAATCCTCTTTATGTTCATCATGCCGATCATGCAGGTATATCTTTAGTATCTGAGAAACTATCTGGATCAGGCAATTTTAATACATGGCGTAAAGCAATGTTAATGGCTTTAGGGGTTAAAAATAAGGTTGTGTTTGTGAATGGTGGATATCCGGAATTAGTAGACACTCATCCAGATTTTGGATCTTGGTCAAGTTGTAATGATATGGTGTGTACTTGGATAGTGAATTTTGTTGACAAATCCATTTTGAAAAGCATCATGTATCTTGATACGTCACGTCAAATGTGGCTTGATATACACAACCAATTCAAACAAAGTGATGGTCCAAGAACTGCAGAGATTAAGCAGCAAATCTATTCAGAAACACAAGGAGCTCAATCTGTGAGTGAGTACTGTACAAGATTGAAACAATTATGGGAAGAGCTGAAAAATCATGAGAGTCCTCATAGTTGTTGTTCTGGTAAAACAGATTGTGCTAATATGAAAAAGATAACACATAGAGAAGAACTAGATCGTGTACTAAAAATCTTGTTGGGATTGAATGATTCCTTTATTGCTATCAGGGGAAATATTCTGATGATGAAACCAAATTCATCTATTTCAAAGGTTTTCACCTTGATCTCCCAAGAGGAGAGACAAAGATCAATGAAATCTGCAAGTTCAATAGTGTTTCAAGCTTCATAAGTCACACAGCCTCATCCTCACTATTCAGATTCAGTGTTAGCAGCTTATGGGAATGGCTATAATAAACAGAAAACTCGTCCAATTTGTTCTCATTGTGGAGCCTTGGGACATACAATAAACATATGCTATAAACCCCATGGGTATCTGCATGGTTACAAGATTAAAACACAGCAAATGCCTGCTGGTACAGGAGGTAAACCACAACAAAATTGGCCTCCCAAGAAAGACAATGTGGCTAATTTAGTGGTTCAAGAATCTGGCGGTAGTGTTTCCATGCATGATCAACAAGGGAATCTCTTGGAGAATGTCACTATAGACCAAATTCAGAGATTTCTAAGTGTTCTGAACAATAACTCTGGAAATATATTATCAGATTTCAGGCACAAAGATTAGTCTATCAAATAGCACAACTTCTATATCCCAACCACAACCACATCTTATCCCTCATACTCCATCTTCTTCAGGTACCATACCACTTCCTTCTCATTTAATTTTGAATGCGGGAATTCATACCAGCCTTACTTTTGCTAAAAATGCTTGGATCATAAACACATTGGCTAGCTGTCATGTCTGTTATGATTTGAATTTATTTCTTAAAATTAAAACTATAAGTAACACACATGTTGCACTTTTTGATGGTACACATATTCAGGTCATTCTTTCTGGTACAATTTCTCTTTCTGATCATTTAACTCTTTGAGTATGTCCTATATGTTCCCCAATTCAAATTCAATCTTCTGAGTATAAGTACTCTCACTAGAAATAGCTCTATAGCAGCCTTATTTTCTTCCCACTCTTGTTACATCTTACCAAACAATCCTTTATTTCTCCAGGAGCTTATTCAAGACTCTATGATTGGGAAGGGTAACCTTCAAAATAATATGTATGTCTTGGATACTCCTGCTGTCACTTCTATTTCCCAAGCACATACCACTCTTCAAGTCTCTTCTGAAGTCTGGCATCAAAGACTTGGACATCCTTCACCAAATAAAGTTCATCTTTTATCCAAGCTTCTTGATATACCAATTCCCAAAATAGATCATAGCTCAATGTGTAAAGTTTGTCCTTTGGCAAAACAAAAGAGACTATCATTTCCTTCTAAGAATAAACTTTCTTCTTCACCTTTTGATTTGATTCATTTGGATATTTGGGGACCCTTTCAAGTTCCAACTTATGATGACTATAAGTATTTTTTACTCGAGTGGATGATTGTACACGGGTTATATGGGTGTTTTTGTTAAAAAGTAAGAGTTATGTTTCAAATGTCTTTCCAGAATTCTTACAACAGATTGAAACACAATATGGGACAAAAGTTAAAGCTATTAGATTAGACAATACTCCAGAACTTCTATTCAATGATTTACTTAAAACAAAGGGCATTGTTCATTTTTTCTCTTGTCCTTATTCACCACAACAAATTTCTGTGGTGGAAAGGAAACATCGACACATCCTAAATGTGGCAAGAGCTACTCTTTCAATCTAATATTCCTTTGATATATTGGGGAGTTTGTATTCAAACATCCATCTATCTTATTAATAGAACCCCTTCGTGTGAAATAACAATGAGATGCTAGAGAGAGGAAATTGCTCTCAGGGAGTGGCTCCGAGAGAGGGCTTTACCCACCAAACCCTTTTCCAATCTATGCCTTTTTCAAACTTTCTTCTTGTCTTTTCTCTTTGACCATGCCTTACCAAACTTTTATTCCCAAAAATAGAAACCAGTCTTTTGTCCAGTGGTCCTCCGGCCAGCTCCCCGACGGTTCGCCGGATCTTAGCTCCTGCTCACCATGACTTCCATCCCCTTTCTTCACAACACAGCCCAAAACCCTCCTTTGCCTTCTCTCGCATCACTTCTTTCCTTCCTGTAAGTTTCTTAACTCCTTCTCACTTCTCCAAAATAGCCATTGTTTCTCCTCTTCTCCTCTACAAAGCCTAAGATCTACCTCACCTCTTTCCCTCTCTTCACTTGCTTGTATCCCCTTCATAGATCCTATTTTCCCCATTTTCCACCCTGTGTTTCCTCTCCTGTTTTCTTTTAAAACCTCCCATCCTCTCTCTGTTTTGTCTCTCTCTGCTCCCGTGAGCTACTGTATCTTTAAAGCTAGAACCAGTTCAAAAACTACACCATCCTGGTGGAGACCAAGCCCTCCACGCCAGCAACGCCCTAATAAAACCTCAGATGGACGTCAACAGCCTGTGAGAAACCAAGATCCTGTACCTGAAGAAGATGAAGATGAAATCATTGTCATTCAACCCATTGACATCTCCAACTGGCTGGAAAAGTTTAAGCGATCATTAGTTGGTCGAATGTTCCACGAAGGATGAAATACCGATGCTCTACTAGCTCTTATGCCTAGTGAGAGGGTTTGGGATGTAGAGGGTCGAGTCAAGGGCTATAACCTGGGAAGAAGAAGATTTCAGTTCAATTTTGAGTTCGAAGAAGATCTTCTCCGCGTTCTGAGCCGTTTCCCTTATCATTACAACTATTGGAGTTTTTCTTTAGAGAGATGGAGTCCGTCGGGGGGTGTTGAATACCCGAAAACCATCTCTTTCTGGATCCAAGTTTTGGGCCTCCCTACACTCTTTTGGGTGAAACAAACATTCAAAGATTTAGGGGGAACACTTGGAAGTTTTATTGTAGCTGACGAAGAGCATGTGAGGATGCAAGTTGTTGTGGATGTTACAATACCGCTAAAGTTCAAAGGCAGAGCCCGCTTTCATACCGAAGAAGTTGTAGCGGTTGATTTTGTGTATGAGAAGCTCCATAGAGTCTGCTTCACTTATAAAATGATTTCCCACGATGAGAACTCTTGCCCGAAACTGTCAGAAAAACAAAGAAATCAGAATAAGGCGGAGAGGCGGAATCGAGCAGAACAAGAAGAGCTCTCGCGGAAAAAAGAGAATCATACCTCTCAAGGCGTGTCTCCTCCAAGAATCTCTAAGCGTCTAAAGACGACCTTCGATGGCCCTGGTAACTCTCTTGGGATCAGTCGTGATCAACCTTTATCGAAGCGTCCGGTTCGCTGGAATCAGTATGAGGCAGAAGATTTTAAAGGAACATGGACAAGAGAGTCCCTGTCTGGCAACGTCTTCAATCTGAATAAGGAAATCATTATCCCCGGAATCGGGAAGAGACAGTTAAGTCTTTGACAAAAGCTAAGAGGAAGGAGCATCACCACTCAAACCGGTCATTGGTCCAACGGTTACCAAAAGATGATAAACGTAGCTCAAACTCAACAAAGTCTAGAAGAATCGACGACAAAAGCAAATCAAATTCATTTTTGGTACCTGACTCTCAGAAGCTCAAAACCATCCAGGAGTCACAGAGTCATCGAGAGAAAGCTCTGGATGACGATCCAGAATCGTCAACGCAGGCAACGGCTCCGGAAGCAAGGAACGAGCACTCTTCTGAGCCCAGCGCTCCCGAAAACTTAACACTCGCGGCATCAGAGGAAACTGTTGACCCAGCCATAGTTCCCGAAACCGAAACGGCCGACGCAACTCCACCAAACGAGTAGTCAATCCTAACGACAAATTGAACTACGAGACGACTTGATCTTCGAAAGAGGTAAGTAGGAAACTCCTCGCAAGAGAAGTTCAGCAGTCCCCTTCCTTTAAAAAGGGAGGGAGTGGGTGTACGTACACTCGAATACTCCCAAATTTTTAAAATATCCGCCTTGTACTCGATATTTTTAAAAGTTTTTCGATAATAAGAAAACGCAATAAGATTTCCAGCAAGTCTCACAATTCTTTTTTATCGCAAAAACACATCTTCTCGTAGATGACTTTACGACTACCATAGCAATCCACGATTCACTAAAAACGCCCAAGTAATCAACTATCTTATAACCTGGAAACGGAAATCATACGATAAATTCTTAACATAAAAACCTAGTAGTAACCAAAATGGTTAACGGAAAAACTTAAATTTGTTGACGACCGACCAAGTTCAATACGTTCCATAATTCACTCTAAGTCNAAAATGGTTAACGGAAAAACTTAAATTTGTTGACGACCGACCAAGTTCAATACGTTCCATAATTCACTCTAAGTCCGCAACG
>OVAN01016818.1:0-10369 GCA_900406275.1 Anastatica hierochuntica
GGTTTCCGACTCACTGAGTAAATTAGTTACTCACGGCTCTTTGTGTGTGCAAGTAACCAGTAGACGTTTGTTTTCTTCTCAGGTGTAAAGGAACATGTTAGCCAACTATAGATTTTTGTTGTCCTTGCAACGATGCTTTTGATGTATATATGTTAAAACGTTGTTGGGNAAACTATAACTTTCTGTAAAACCTTTAAAAATGACTAAGTAAAAATATATAAAGTATGTTTGTTAAACACGAGTTTCATATGATATTAGTCTAGTCCGGGCGAACTAACTGTTAGTCATTGCTCGGACGGGTTGAAAAGCCGAGAGCAAGGGTTAGCAGGTTATATGGTGAACTTGAATAGTTGATTCAAGGAACCTAAATTTGTTTTGGGAACCTCGGATCGACCGTCTGGGAACATCATAAGTGCCACTCCTGTTTAGCAATGAACGGGGGGTGTCACAAGTATGGCGGTGTTAATTTGTTGAGTCGGGTCTGCTGACTTGCGTGTGTAGCATTACGCCCCTTCGCAGGGTGATTTGCCTGTCACTCACCCCTCTCGTTTCCTCTTTCTTATTTTCCCTTTTCAGGTGAGTCTGACGAGTAGTCAGATATGTTGGATGGTTATGATACTATTTTGTGACCAATGATTTTTATTTCACGTTTTACTTTCTTTTCACGTTATTTTATTTACTCGGTTTTAGATTCGGTTTATTTTGGGTATTAGATTCTTTCTTAATGGACGTGGTTTGTGAATACCAAGATTTAATTTTCGTTTATTGGAATTACTTGTGTGGTAAATTAGAATTCGTAACACGCTGTTCTCGGGAGAAGATGAGATGATTATTATAATCGTCATGGAAAAAGGCATTATGAGCATCCATCTGGTGAATCTCATGATTTCTTTTAACCGCGTAGTCGAGTAAAGGATGTACCATGGTCATCTTTGTTACGAAGGAAAAATTTTTGTTGGTCGAAGTTTGTAAGTCAAAATTTTGTGAGATCGAAATCGAGATTCAAAAGATCGATGTTAAGTTTCGTAAAGTAGAAAAAAGTCGACGTTTTAAAATTTGTCGTACTTTGATATCATGACAAACTAGATAATCAATAAAACCATGTCTATCATTTATGTAAAGAGGATCGAAACCTATTAGAATTATAAAACTGAAACTATAAGATAAAGCCATAAGATAAGTTCAAACTATAAGATGAAACTTATCTAACTAATGCAAAATTCCATTAGGATTCTAGTCCAATATTGTATAAAATATTAGGGACTTACCAGTTAATAAGTTTTGGAAACCTTTTTAGAAAAAACTTAGGCAACCATTTGGCTTCTCCTTTCTGAATCATATTGTAAAATTGTTAAAATCTATAATGCAAACACCAAACCGAGAAGAAGATAGCAATTTTACAAGGTTGGCATCATGTATGCACCTATGAAGTCTGAGATGAGAGGAATATATTAAATTCTACTTTACTTCTTCATGGAACATAGTCGAAGAGACCATCTTACTCACGATGAACTCGACTCTAAGTGGGAGAGTCTCTTATATTTTAATGCTGGAAGCTACACTAGATAATTCCACTACTATATTTTCACAAGCAAAAATTTTCAAAGATAGATCCATTGTTTCCTCCTTTAAATATCTCCATTAGCTAAACTCCACTACCATATGCTTGTATTTTTCGAAAATTTTACAAAATACCATTTTGGTAGTATTATTTCATAAATATATCACCACTTTTTAAAATATAAATATCATCATATAAAATAAATTTTATAAAAAAATGTGAATTTTATAATATCTTATAAACTTAGTTTGTTAGCATGTTTATACACCATTGTATAAAATAATTGTATTTATAGGATCAATGCACAATCTTATAAGAATTTGTAAATGCAAGTATTTGCGGAAAATAAAACGAAAGTATTTAAAAAGACTAGAAAATAGTATATATGAAATTCTCGTTGATTTCTTTTAAATTGTGTTAAAACTTTTAGTTTAAATAAAAGAATAAATTTCACAAAATAAAATAAAATTTTGGACAATTTGGACCCATCGGAAAATTTGAATTAACCTTAAACATGTTTAATCTTAGACTGTGGAAAGATGGTGAACTTCAAAATTATTAATGTAAACTAAAACCACAACATAAAACTTGCATTTTGTGTTCTTCTCCAGTGTACAATGCTCTGTCACCATTGCAGTGAGAGGAATGTCTGCCGTGTGTGTCGTTTAGCATTCTCTTTTACTTGTGTTGGAGTAAATCTTCGTTTTGAGCAAGGCTAAGAAGAGGAGGTTCTGATCCTTGTTTAAGCTTCGACTTTCTCGGTGTTTTTGGTATGCAACTGCGGTTCGGTGGTTGAGTGGACAAGTTGTGTCCTTTCGTCGGAGTGTTAGAGTCGGATTGGATGCCTTTTGTGTCATATCTCATGGTGTTATGGTGGTTTTGAAGAAGGTTCGCCGGATCTTTTTGATCAATGGTGCGGGTTATCCGCGAACGAGTTCTGTCTTCACTCCCCAAACTTTTGAAGATGTCCTCTTTGTTCATCTTTTGGTTTGATTTGCATGGTGTATGAGACATGTCATGATTATCTTTTGTTCGACTTATCTTTTGGGATTTAAAAAGTTTCAGGTTTCTCCTTCCTCGTTGGAGTTAACGGTGGATTCACTCCGGTTCGACGATGTGCTTTTCTTGGTCTCTTGAGATTGGTTCTTCCCAGCGTGATCGAATTCGTTCCTTGTCTCTAAAATTTATACCCTTGATCGTGGTATGTTATTTCTGAAAATCTTCTATTTAGGTGTCTTTCGGTCGTTTCAAACTGATAGCACCGCATCCGCGAGAAAGAGTATCTATGAACTTGTGTGGTTTGGTCTTACTGGATCATGAAATTTTGGTCCAACAATTAGTGAGGTCGATTTTATTAACTTTAGGAGGTTTTCTAACTGATGGATAAGTGATGCAGAACACTTCCTACTTCCTTTTATGTTTTAGTTTTTCCTTTTGATTTAATTATTTACTTTGAGCTTAAGATAACTACAAGTTTTATGGATTTCCTTTTATTTTTAAAGAGATAAGGCTTGCGATGCAAGTCCTAATCCGAGAGGGTTTTAGTATTAGGTTTACTCTATATATAGTCGATGCCATTGAGTTTGTAAGACACGACTTTTACAAATAAAATACAAGAGCTATTACTCTTAAACCTTGCATTCGGCTAAAGCTTTGGCTTTCAATGATTACAAGAAGGCATTGAAACCTAGGGACTCATAGACTCAATAGGTTCCATGCATATCATATAGCTTATGTTACATCAGTTGGTATCAGAGACCAAAACGTTTTTTATTTCTTATCAAAAACATTCGATCCATTCATAGCTTCCACTACCCAAGTTTTTTCTTTCTTTTCTCACCATGGTACCCCTTAAACCAATCATAGAAGAACATCATGAAGAACTTCGACAAACCTAGGAAGCATTCACGTCGGGTTGACATGATGTGTTATTACACGCCTTCGAAACAACGATGTTGAATGTTCTCGACCGCTAAGGCAATCAACGTCATGATGGAGACATTCGCATGCCACGCCTCGAAACAGATTCAAAAGATGATCCAATCATCGATTTTTTTTTGCAGATGATGAACGAAATCGCAGACAAGAGACTCGTTGTACGAACCGCAACAACGATCACAACAATCACCGTGAACCACAACCTGAAGAACGACATTGTGACTCAAGCTTTTGAGTTGATTTACCCGAATTTGTAGGGACCTTGAGTGCAGAAAATGTCATTGATTGGCTAAGCTCCATCGAAGAAATACTGGAATTCAAGCAAATCCCCGATGATCAATGTGTTCCTTTGATAGCTTCACGAGTCAAAGGTAGAGAGGTGGCATGGTGGCAGCAAGTCAAAGAATCTCGGCGTCGATCTGAAAAAACTTGCATAAACAATTGGGAACAATCGAAAAAGCATGTGCGGGGAGCTTTTCTACCTTATAACTATGAGCGCACCTTATGCAACAAGCTACAAGCTCTTCGAAAAGGAACACGAACTATCGATGAGTATGCCTCTGATTTTTTCCATATGATTGCACGAAGTACACTCATGGAAATAGAGGACCAACTTGTCTCCCGATTTATTGGTGGCTTACGCTATTAATTACAAATCGCCTTGCAATAATTCAATCTAACAACAGTCTCTGAAGCACACCAACATGCTCTTGCAATGGTGATACAATACTGTATGCCTTGGAGTGGATCGACTAGCCGACCACGATTTCGGAGCTCTCAAACCACCAAACCAACATTAGGACAATCAGCAGAGGTTTCACGACTGTCAACTATCAAAACTGTGCAAACACTAGGAGCACCTTCTAACTACATTGCTGCGTCCCGACCCCCGCGTATGGGTGCTTTACGTTGTTTCTCTTGTGGAGAACAAGGTCACATACAAACGACATGTCCTAACAGATTAAGAAAGGTCTCGTGATACAAGACACCAACATGGATGAAGAACAACGATATGATGATTATCACTCTGATCATGATGATGAAGAAATTAGTGGCGAAAATGGTACACATGTTTTGGTGCTAAGACGAAATTGTTTTCTTCCTCGTTCTTCTCAAGAATTGTGGCTCCGTTCAAATCTGTTTTGAACAACATGTACCATTAAGAATAAGATTTGCAAGCTAATCATCTATTCAGGGAGTTGCACCCATGTTCTTTCTTCCTAGCTGTCAGAAACTCGAGCTTCCAACGTTAGTTCATTTGTCTCCGTATAAGCTCGCATTGCTTAGTACAGGAGTGAAGATTACAGTTTCACATCAAGCGGTGGTTCCATTCTCTATTGTTTCCTATAAAGATTCGGTATCATGTGATGTGGTGCCTATGGATGCATGTCATCTCCTTTTAGGGCGTCCATGGAAATTCGATAGAGACGTCACGCATAGGGGTAAACTAATTACAACTTTGAATTCAATGGCCGTAAAGTGACATTTTACCTTTTCCAGAACATTACACTCTAGAGGACTATTGCCTTCACAAAATTGTTGTTCAAACCGCCTCGCAAGCGCTGCTCACTCTTCTTAAATCAGCATTTGAGGCGCAGATCAAAAAGACAACATTTCTATGGGCATTAGTTACCTCACCACTTTCGGCAAAAGCATCTTCTCAGGTAACTCAAGAGTTTACGACCTTACTAAAATCTTTTAGCGATGTGTTTCTGGAGGAATTCCTTGGGGTTACCACCATTAAGAGACATTCAACACCATGTTGATTTGGTACCAAACGCCTCCTTACCCAATCGCCCACATTACCGAATAAGTCCTCAAGAACATGACGAGCTACGACGTCAAGTCGAAGACTTACTATCCAAAGGGCATATCTGCGAGAGTCTTAGTCCGGTAGCGGTACATGCTCTTCTCATACCAAAAAAAGATGGTGTATGGCGAATGTGCGTCGATAGCCGAGCGATGAATAAAATCACAATCCGTTATCAATTCCCTATTCTGAGACTTGATGATCTTCTTGATCAAATCGACAAAGCTTATATTTTTTCCAAATTGGATCTTAAAAGCGGATATAATCAAATATGAATTCATCGAGGTGACAAGTGAAAGACAAATTTTAAGACAAGGGAAGGCTTATTCGAATGGATTGTGATGCCTTTCAGACTCTCTAATGGTCCAAATACGTTTATGAGAGTTATGAACCAAGCCCTTTGCCCTTTTATTGGACAGTTTGTTGTGGTCTATTTTGACAATATACTCATCTGTAGCATCGTTCTTAAGAGTCATCTCATTCACTTAGAAGATGTCCTTTCCGTCCTTCGTCGTGACCACTTGTTTATGACTCTAAAAAAGTGTGTATCCGGGTCCTCTAAGGTTCTCTTCTTAGGGTACATTATCTATGCGAAAGGATTAGAGATTGATCCAAGTAAAGTTGATGCTATTAAGATGTTTCCTATACAAAAAAAAAATTACTGATGTTCGTAGTTTTGATGGTTTGGCTTCGTTCTATCGACGTTTCGTTCCATATTTTAGTAACCTCACTGCTCCCCTTACAAATTGCATGAAGAGCACGTCTTTCTCTTGGACTTCTACACCGAACAAATTTTTTCGGCTCATTAATAAAAAATTGATTTCCGCTCCGGTCCTTGCTTTACCAGATTTTACGATGGTCTTCGAACTCCATTGCGATGCCTGTAAATATGGAATCGAGGCAATCTTAAGCCATCATGGCCGGCTAGTGGCATTCTACAATGAGAAAATCATGGCTCACGGGATAAAACACGTCTGGTGTTGAGTTTTATGCCATCGTTCAAGCAGTTAAACATTGACTTCATTATCTTTACTACCAAGAGTTCATTCTTTACACAAACCACGACGCGTTGAAACACTTAAAAACTCAAGATAAGATTTTGGCACCTCATGCTTCTTGGATGGTTTTCGTACAACAATTTACATTCTTTATTAAGCATCACTCGGGATGACTCAATAAAGTTGTTGATGCACTAAGTTGACGTCAAACGTTACTTTCCACGTTACAGGTCTCAATTCCATGATTTGCTACATTCCCAGATTTATATCCTCAAGACCCTTATTTTGGTCGAATATGAGCGAATCTATAGGCTCGTCGTAGGTCTGATTTCATGCTACAAGATGGTTTTTTCTTTAAGAATAATCATTTATGTGTACCTGACAGTAGCTGACGATTGAAAATCATCAAAGAGCTGCATGACAAAGGACACATCGGGCGAGACCATACACAACAGATGGTCGCTAATTCCTACTTTTGGTCTTCCTTGTTTTGTGATGTAGGTCGTTTTTGTCGAACGTTGTGTTGTTTGCCAAACCTCTAAGGGCCATGCTTCCAACGGTTGCCTAAATATGCCTCTTTTGGTACCAACTCAGCATTGGACAGACATTAGCATGGACTTCGTTCTTGGCTTACCTCGAACTAAACGAGGTCATATTTGATATTTTTTTATTTTCGATCATTTTTCTAAAATGGCAAACTTTTTGTCATGTAGGAAGACTACTTACACTGTCTTAGTAGCACTACTATTCTTTCGTGAGATCTATCGTCTTCATGGGCTGTCATTGTCAATAGTTTCTGATAGGGAATCACAGTTTTTCAGTCATTTCTGGAGGTCGTTATGGAAGTTACTCCGCACAAGTTTAGATATGAGCTCGGCGTATCATCCTCAATCTGATGGTCAAACAAAGGTTACAAATTGTTCCTTAGGAGATATGTTGCGATGTCTTATGGGAGAGAATATTCGGTCGTGGAATATTGTTTTGTGCAAAGCCGAATTTGCGCATAATCATGCGGTTAATTGGAGCACTTCATTTAGTCAATTTCGTGTTACCTATAGTATTGGACCTCAAAGACCAATTGATCACAGTGTCTCTCCGGATGCAACAAGGGACCACGACAAGGCTATTGTCTTTATAGTAAATCTACCCCACATACATCAACAGGTTCACGACAATCTACAACTCTCATCAGCAAAGTACAAGGCGCATGCAGGTCGTCATAGGTATGATGTTCAATTCAAGATTGGAGATCACGTATGGATATTCTTGACCAAAGAACCGTTTCTGCCTCACGAATATAATAAGTTAAAGAAGAGAAAGATTGGACATTTAGAAGTGTTGGAAAAGATAAATGCAAATGCCTATCGCATCAAGCTTCCATCATCCGTATATTGTTCAAATGTTTTCAATGTTAAACACTTGGTTCTGTTCGTCGCTAGCGAGAAAATTGAAGATTCGAGGACAAATCTTTTCTTACCTCGGGGGACGATGCAGAACACATCATATTTTCTTTTATGTTTTGATTTTTCCTTTTGATTTAATTCTTTACTTTTGGCTTAAGATAACTACAAGTTTTATAATTTTTCTTTTATTATTAAAGAGATAAGGCTTGCAATGCAAATCCTAATCTAAGAGAGTTTTAATATTATGTTTACTCTATATATTGTCAATGTCATTGGCTTTGTAAGACATGACTTTTACAAATAAAATACGAGAGCTTTTACTCTTAAACCTTGCATTCGGCTAAAGCTTTGGTTTTAAACGATTACAAAAGGACATTGAAACCTAGAGATTCTTAGACTAAATAGGTTTCGTGCATATCACATAGCTTACATTACATCAATTAGCCTCCTTAGTTTGTTGTTGTCATTGTTTTTTCAAAAGGGACCGAAGGCGGTGATTATAGACGTGATTATCTTTTGTTGATTTCAAGTTAAATATTTTGTTCTAGTGTGATCTATTCATGTTTGTTGTGGGTTTAGGGTTTGTAAATTTGGTGTTTGTCTTTGATTCCAGAAGTTTATGACTTGTCGGTTTTGTGTCTTCCGTAATCTTCTCGAATCTTTTCGGGCTTTGCTTTCGGATCATCCAACTTTATATTTTTACCCATTTTTTAATATAAATAAAATAAAAAAAGACTTTGGCAAAAGCTTGATGAGCTTATTATTTTATAGGATTTGGTGAAGAATATAATAAAATTAAAACTGACAGCTTAAAAGATTGACCCAATTTTTAAAAAGAAACAAAACAACTTCTATAACGTATTCTGACGCTCCAACTTATTATTATTTATTTTTGTTGAATAACTTTTTTTTTTCACTCATAACAAAAAAAACTTCATAAGGATACTTGAGATATTACATATTGTTTCTCATGTTCAACCAATGGCATAATTTTGTTATTGAATAATGTTGTTTTGGTGGTTTGCCAAAAAAAAAAAAAAGAAATATGTTTTGGTGGACTAATTAATTAATAAATAATAAAAGATGAAGAAAGCAAAATGAAATAAGGGTAGGCGTGTTTGAGCTGTCTCCTTTTCATTTATATCACATCTCCAAACTCTCTCACAATCCCAAATCTCCTCCTCTCAAAATCCTCTCTACTTTTTATAATTCCCATTTTACCCTTCCTCTTCCTTCTAATTTTCACTCCTCTGCCACTCTTCGCAGATGTCTTGTGTAGTGACATGAAGAACACCACCACCACCACCAACCAATCTCTCCTCCTCCTCCTTCTCCTTGTCTTCTTCTTCTTCGCTGGGATCTCAGATTCTCGCTCAGTCTCATCCAATGCAGGTCTCTCCGATAGCGAAGTCCGATTCATCCAACGACGGCAGCTTCTCTACTACCGCGACGAGTTCGGCGACCGGGGAGAGAATGTAACCGTCGATCCATCTCTAGTCTTCGAGAATCTCAGACTCCGAAGTGCTTACATAGCTCTTCAAGCTTGGAAACAAGCTATTCTCTCTGATCCTAACAATATCACTCTAAACTGGGTTGGATCCAATGTCTGTAACTACACAGGTGTTTTCTGTTCTCGAGCGCTTGACAATCGCCGGATCCGTACAGTCGCGGGCATCGATCTCAATCACGCTGATATCGCTGGGTATTTACCTGAGGAGCTTGGTTTGTTAACAGATCTCGCTTTATTCCATGTTAATTCAAATCGATTCTGTGGAACGGTTCCACACAGATTCAAGCAGCTTAAGCTTCTGTTCGAGCTTGATCTCAGTAACAATCGATTCGCCGGGAAATTTCCGACGGTGGTTCTTCACTTGCCGTCGTTGAAATTCTTAGATCTTCGTTTCAATGAGTTCGAAGGAACCGTACCAAAAGAGCTCTTCAGCAAAGACCTTGACGCGATTTTCATTAACCATAACCGGTTCCGGTTTGAGTTACCGAAAAATTTCGGAGATTCGCCGGTTTCAGTTATCGTCCTTGCGAATAATCGGTTCCATGGTTGTATTCCGACGAGTTTGGTGGAGATGAAGAATCTGAATGAGATCATCTTCATGAATAATGGGTTAAATTCTTGTTTGCCGGCGGATATTGGAAGGTTGAAGAACGTGACGGTGTTCGATGTAAGCTTTAATGAGCTGGTGGGTCCGTTGCCGGGAAGTGTCGGTGGGATGGTGTCGGTTGAGCAATTGAATGTGGCTCATAATCGGTTATCTGGGAAGATTCCGGCGAGTATTTGTCAGCTTCCGAAGCTTGAGAATTTCACTTACAGCTACAATTTCTTTACTGGTGAAGCTCCTGTTTGTCTTAGGTTGCCTGAGTTTGATGACCGGAGAAATTGTTTGCCGGCCCGTCCTGCTCAGAGGTCTCCTAAGCAATGTTCAGCCTTCTTGTCTCAACCCCCCGTGGATTGTGGATCTTTTAGTTGCGGCCGTTCTGTTTCACCCTCTCCTCCCTTTGTACCTCAATTACCGCCGCTCTTCTCTCCTCCGCCCTCGCCTCCAATTTACTCGCCACCACCTCCAGTCTACTCTCCACCACCGCCATCACCACCACCTCCAGTCTACTCTCCACCGCCACCACCTCCAGTATATTCTCCACCACC
>OVAN01016819.1:0-10369 GCA_900406275.1 Anastatica hierochuntica
AGTTGAGCCTTGTAGTGTGTATAGGTGAGTAGATCTCCGTCACGAGAGTGGATTGATCGATTATTAAGGGACCCTTAGTCTAGGAATAACTTCGATCCTCTAATAAAGCCTTACCCAAAATCCATTACTTCTTTAGATTGAATCNACCCATAACCTTTTTCTCAAGATCCTATCTTTCTTTTGATTTGATCCAAGTTTACTCTTTGCTTTCATGCTACTTTGTTATTGCTTTCTTTATTGCACAATCACCATTGTTACCTTTGCTTTTGATTAGGTTTAGTAGAGACCCGTGACAATCTCTTACTAGATCGCCTTCTAGACTAGGACCCTTAGTATAATCTCCTTATTTAGGTTCTACTAATCCAAGCCTCTAAATCCTTGGACGACCCTAAAATACTACAACTGACCCTGTTCTCTTGCGGGATTGAGCGTAGGGTATTAGGTTTTATAAATATTAAAATTTGGCACCGAGGAAACTTTACGTCAGGCTTTTGAATCCCGAACGATTAATCAGACTCTGAATATGAAATAAGGGGAAAAAATCAATCAGAAAAGCCCTAGAACGGAGAAAAACAGATTTAGAACGGAAAAATGAGCCCCACAGATTAAACCGGACCGAATCGGTCAATTGTTAAAAGTCAACGATCAAAGTCAACGCTCGCTGGTCAAAGTCAACTATCAAAACTGTGGTCAAAGGTCGAACCCGTCAAACTGGTCAAACAGGTCAACTCAGTCTGACACAGTCAGCAACGGTCTGACACGTGGGCCAATCTGATTCTGACACGTCAGCAGGACCCGCCACGTCAGCATCGACATAACACCTATGTACCAACTGACCCAGTTAGTAACGATCTGACACGTGGACCAATCAGATTTCGACACGTCAACAAGACATGCCACGTTACCAGCGACACGTCAGCAAGATCTGCCATGTCAGCAACGCACCGGTGTTTTCGCCGACGGTAGTTCCGACGACGGCGGCGGTGGTCCAATGTCGGTACGGCGGCGGTTCGGCGGTGGTCCGATAGCGGCCCGGCGGTGGCCTGGCAGTTGACCGACGACATGTGGCGGTGGGTCCCGGCGACGCGTGAGGTGGCGCGTTATGATCGCAGGGAACTTCAAACGACGATTGCCGGAGTATCCAAACTTTGATTGAGACGCGGGTGGTAGCTATGGCTTCGCCTCGACGAGATCTATCCTCTGGTGGCCTCAGCTTTGCGATCGGATCAATGAGCAAAGAGATCATAACAAAATTTTGCTCGGGAAGAGAGAGTAAGTTATGGTTAAGTGATTTCCGGTGGTGGTTCGCGGTGACTGATGGTGATTCTAGGGTTTCGCGTTGATGAAGTGACTTTGGCAGAGATTTGCTATGAATTTAAGTGATGGGGAAAATATGAGAGGTGATGGATCTTTAAATAGAAAAACTAAGAAAAGAACCTAGGATTTTCTAGAAATCAAATTGGGTTTTAACGGGTCTCTGCAACAATTTTAATAAGGTTGGCCCATCAAGGTTTTGGGATGTTGCAGAAACAATGCCAAAGTATTTTTCTTTGCTAAGATCTTTCATATGGAAACATTCGCTCAAGTGCTTCTTGAACTTTGTTAACATATCAAGATCATTCCCGACAACAATCAAATCATCTACATAAATGAGTATTCTTATGCTCTTGTCACCTTTCACATACGTAAACAAGGAGTAGTACTTGTATGATTGCGTGAAATCAAACCCTTTTAGAGATTTTGTCAACTTCTCAAACCAATAACGCAGTGCCTGTTTCAAACCATAAAGATATTTACGAAGTCTACACACCTTAGTTGCATCATCTGTATAAAAACCCGGTGGTAGTTTCATGTACACTTCCTCATCTAAGTCTCCATGAAAAATGCATTATGTACATCTATTTGATGTACCTCCCAATTCTTCGAAACAACTACCTCTAAGAGTGTACGCACAGTGAACATCTTTGCACCCGGTGCAAACATCTCGTTATAATCTTCGCCTTCTATTTGTTGATTGCCCAAACATACCAAGCGACCTTTGTATCTCTCCACCGTCCCATCCGCATTGTATTTAATCGTAAATACCCACTTACTTTCGATTGCTTTCTTACCCTCATGTAAGTGTTCCAAATCCCATGTTCGATTGAGCTCGAGTGCATCCACTTCTCCCGTAACAACTTTCCTCCATCTCTCGTCTTTGAAAGCTTCGGCCTAGCTGCGTGGTTCCACTCCAGCACTTACTGCCGCAAGGAAAGCTCTATGGCTCTCTGAAAATTTAGTATCAGACACATAATCTTCTATTGGATACAATACATGTGATTTACCTGGAACCGTATCAGAAGACTCTGTTTGAGAACCAGTGAAGGAGACGATGTTATGTTTATCGATGGGAGCTTAGGCATTATACAGGGCATAGTCGCGCAATTTCACAGAAGGCCTTAGCTGTCAGTGTCCACGACCTTGCGGTTCAATAGTTGCAGGCTGTTCACCCACGTCCGCAACATTACCCGCTTGATCATGCGGTTCATCCATCTGCTCTTCTCTCAGGTTTCCCTGCTCTGTTCCCGCGGCTACACTCTATTCCAAAACCGCTTCCGGAGCTTGAACATCGAAGCTCCCCCTATCTCCAAGGATGACAGGATCTCGTACATCATCATCATCATGTGTCCACGAGCACATTTGAACTGGTACATTGCGCACGTTTGCCTTCTTCTCATCATATGGATAAAGACTTTCATCGAATATAACATCTCTAGATATGAAAAACTCATTACTCTCGAGATCATAGAGCTTCCAACCCTTCTTCCCATATGGGTACCCCACAAAAAGACATCTTCTACTTCTTGAACCAAACTTATCCTTGTCTCTACGATTCTGATGAGAAAAACTTAAGCATCCGAATGTTTTGATATCATAGTAGGATGGAGCTTTCCCAAGCAAACACTCATATGATGTCTTGCCCTTGAGAAGTTTTGTTGGAGTTCTATTAATTAGATGTGTCGCGACCAACACACTCTCTCCCCAAATCTTCACTGGAAGATTTGCTTGAAACAATAAAGAATGAGAAACATTCAAGATATGGTGATGTTTCCTCTCGACGCTTCCATTTTGTTGAGGCGTAGATACGTACGAAGTTTGATGAACAATCCCATTCTCATCAAAGTAATTAGACAAACACAAGAATTTAGTCCCGTTATCGCTTCGAACCGTTTTAATCATTCTACCAAATTGTCGATGTGTTAAAGAGACAAAATTTGGCAAAAATTTTTTCACTTCAGCTTTCACGAGAAGTAAGTGTATCCACACCGTCCTCGAGAAGTCATCTACTATAGTGAGAAAATATACTGCACCACATGAAGAAGGTATACGATAGGGTCTCCAAAGATCTACGTGAATCAAATCAAAAGGTGCTAGACTTTTATTAATACTCTCTGGAAACACTTCACGAGTTTGTTTTGACCGAAAACAAATATCACATCGCCCAAACTTGTTTGGAACATCTTTAACACCAGAAATAAAAGGTAAAAAACTCAAAACACCATACACATGATGTCCTAGTCGACGGTGCCACAAAGTATGATCTTCAGAAGCTTTAACTCTGTGACCTCTCATTACTGTTATGTCCCGATAAACATAAACACCATCTTTGACTTCACTGGATCCAATCAGGATCCTCGTAAAACGGTCCTGCAAAACATATAATGTGTCAGTAAATACCGCTAAACAACCGGTCTGCTTTAGAAGTTTAGCCACTGATAATAAGGTACAATTCAAGTTTTGGAACAAACAACACATTCTCCAAATTCAACTTAGCCGATAAGCACAAGTTTCCACTCTTTGTGGCCATGACATAACTGCCATCTGCCAAGCTCATAGGACAGGGAATAATGGCTCGAATTTTGGTAAGCAAACTCATATCCCCTGTCATGTTGTGCAATGCACATGTATCTAATATCACTTCACCGGTTTGAACTGTACCACTAACCTGTCAGGAATCGGTGTTGGCTTCTGCCTTTCGAGAAGCGACATCAAAGAGGCCCACTGTTCTGCACTTAGCTGAGCTATTGCGAGTTCTGACTCGACATTCGTCCATTTGAAGCCGCGACTTTAACCGCATTCGACCTTGGCTGGTTCTGTTTTCCTCTTCATCGGCCATGTCCTCCTCTTCCACTGGACTGATTTCTCTCGGTGAACCATTCGGGAAATCCGATGATCTGCCAACACTCCTTCCTCTCGTGTCCAACTCTTCCACAATTCTTACAGATCACTGATCCTCTTCCCCCTAGCAATTGCTGCCATTAAACCGTTCATCATTGGTTCTTCATTACCCCAATACTCTATTTTAGCAAAAAACCCGACGAGAGCATCCTTTGGTTCAAGACGCACTGCAGCAATTCTCTTTTCTTCACAAATCACTCTCTGATAAACCGTGTTTAGATCAGGCAGAGGCTCGAGTTCGATGGTACTAGTACATATATCTATTTTGGATTGGATAAATGGAGATAAAGCCTATAGTTACAATTTCGTAATACAAATTTCACAGGATACTTCATCGAATTTTCCTTCATAATGATAAATGATAGAGGTTCATAATTGTTTGTATTACAGTGCCTCTCTCTGCTGTCGAGTCTCATTTTTAGTTCACCATCGTCCAGTTGCTCTGATTTAAACCATCTTAGAACCCAGCAAAGCTAGCCACAAATCCGAGGACAAGGACAGCACCAAAGCTCATATCGGTGTTCGAAGCAGAAGTAGGTGGTTCAGCCTCATCAGCTGCTGGCATCTTCTTCTTACCAGCATTTGCTGGAGCTGGAGCAGGAGAACTATCTTCCGATGGTGCTAATGCAGGTGCGGTTTCTGGGGCTGAACCAGGAGCTGCATAATCCTCTTCCTCAGCTGGTCCAGGAGCTGGAGTGGCTGCAGCCTTTTTGGGAGCTGGAGCCGGTGGTGCAGTCATGGGTGGTGGAGGAGGTACCTTAACTGGAGCACCGAGTCCAGGAGCCACAATGGGCATGCTGATCTGGACCACAGAGAGATTGTAAGGATTACGGAAAACAGTTGTGATATACTCGGCGTTTAGAGGAGCGCCTTTCACACCAGACCCGAAGTAAATCTTTCCATTAGATTTGGTGCAGTTGAGGAAACCGTTTTGTTGTTGGCCCAAACCGGTGGATTGGTAAAGGGTAGTAAGCAATGTGCTCTTGTCCTTGAGCGCTTTAAGCTTGAGCTCATCAAAGTAGTCAAGAACCACATGGTTCATAAGAATGTTCTTGAGCTCCTCTTCGGGTCTACCGGAGATGGAACCGATTGCATCATTGCTAAGAGCCAGCACGGTGATGGTCTGACGTTTGTTGATAATTGGTGTGAGCTCTGTCTTGGCAAAAAGCTCGGTCATGGTGTTAAATTCAGGGTATTTCTCGAGCGCTCGGGTTATGTTGACGGCTGATACAATGGATGAAACACCGAGTAAAATGGTGAGACAGAGGAGAGAAGAGGAGGCTTTGAGACACATCTTTGGGTGGTTTTGTTAATTTTTGATACCCTCTATTATCTTCTATAGTAAAATGCTAAACCTCAAAGCCTGAGTTTGCAATGAGAGATCTTGTTTGGTATATATACTGATCTTTGAGAGGACCTCAAGATAATGGTGGAGAGACTTTCTTGGATATCTATTTTGTTATTGCTAAATTTGAACTCTTCTTTCTTGTTACCTCCATATTTGGCTTTAAACTGTTTTCTGAGATTTGTTTTTATCTTCCAGAATGATGAGATATTATTACATAAATTTAGAGTCCATGTACAGACAAAAGTCCATCATAATCATTATTTATTCAATTAATCAACGACAACTTATACAATTTAACGTTTCAGCAACATACGCTAATTAACCGTTAACAAGATGATTGAACACACAACAACAACAAAAAAAGACATTGGTAGGAAGAGCATCTAAATCATTCCTAAAACATAATTTCGTTTTCTTTTTTGGATTAGGAACTCATTGCATTTGCAAGCATTTCGTAGAAAAAGAGTTTCTTCAAATATAATCCTTTCTCCTCGTGTTAGGATAAGTACTAATATATTGTATATATTATGTAAATAGATAAGTTCTAAGTAATATCTTTAGATAGAGTCGTACAAATGGCGGTGAAATTGCTTAGGGTTCAAGTCATTAAGTTGTTTATATCGATCATGGATCTAATGAGAACATAGACTTTCCAAACACATATTACTCTCGGTTTACATAGTATCAGAGTTTGTGGTGTAAGATCCAATCTAATAGAGAGTTGTTCTTTGATTTGTTTCTTGTTCTTTTTCATTAAACATGGCTGACGATTCCGATAAAGGGAAAGCTTAAGAGGTTATCGAAAAAGTCGAAGGTAGTACCAGTGGCGGTTCGATGATCTCAGGCAGAAGCGGTTCAGCGTTGTCAAGTAACAGTGCTTCCTTGATATCCACTAGTGGTGGATTGATGATGTCAAGCCCCAATGGTGGTTTAATGTCAAACAATGTCGGTAATTCAATGTTTTCCCCGTATTATCTTTCCCCGTCGGATAATCCAGGGACTTCTATTACGCATGTTCAGTTTACAGGGGAGAATTATGCTGAATGGGCATCTGAACTGGAGATAGAACGCCTTACGTGCTAAGCGTAAACTTAGGTTCATCAATGGCAGTTTGCCAAAGCCTGATGAGTTGATGCATCCGGTTGATGCCGAAATGTGGAATACAATAAATTCCTTGATCTTTGGGTAGATAAGGACGTCTATATCACCTGCGGTTTGTTCTACAGTAACCTTCACAGCTGATGCGTATAAGATGTGGTGTGATCTCAATCTTGCCAAATGTATTGTATGTCCCGGATATTAACTGCACTTTGCTTTCTATGGCAAAATTGTTGAAGCAGATGGGATGTTTTACAGTTTTTACTTATACATTATGCATTTTACAGAACCGTTTTACGAGGATCCTGATTGGAGCCGTGAGGAATGGAATGGTGTTTACGTTTATCGAGATGTGACATTAGCGAGAGGATACAGAGTTAGAGCTGCTGAAGACCAAACTCTGTGGTACAGTCGCTTGGGGCATCCTTCTTATGGTGTTTTAGGATTTTTGCCTTATATTTCTGGTGTTAAAAACGTCACCGACAAATTTGGTGGATGTAAAGTGTGTTTTAAATCTAAACAAACTCGTGAAGATTTCTTAGAAACTTCTAATAAAGCTTCAGATTCTTTTGATTTGATTTATTGTGTTCTTTGGGGACCATATAGAGTTCCTTCATCTTGTGGTGTTAATTACTTCTTAACGATAGTCGATGATTTTTCCAAAGTTGTATGGGTTTATCTACTACTAGAAAAATATGAAGTAAAGACGATTTTGCAAAACTTTGGTGCCATGGCCCATCGCCAATTCGGGAAGCAAGTGAAGATCGTGCGTAGTGACAATGGTACCGATTTTACTTGCCTTTCCAAATAATTCTTTGAGATTGGGATAATTCTTTCAATACGCCTCAACAAAATGGAAGAGTGGAATGAAAACATAGGCATATATTAAATGTCTCTCGTTCGCTTATGTTTCAAGCCAATCTTCCAGTAAAGTTATAGGGTGAATGTGTCCTTACAGCGCTTCACTTGATTAATAGAACACCATTGAGTTTTCTTCATGGAAAAACTCCCTATGAATATCTCAATGGCAAGCAAACAACGTATGACGATCTTAGGATTTTTGGTTGCATGTGTTATGCACAGACTCGAAGCAAAGATAAGTTCACAGAAAGAAGCAGGTGTTTTATCTTCGTCGAGTATCCTTATGCAAAAAGGGTTGGATGGTTTATGATCTTGAAATGCATGAAGTTTTTATCTCAAGGGATGTTGTATTTGAAGAGAAAGTGTTTCCGTATGTTGAACAACAATCAGTTCCAAGAGCTCCTCCTCCCGATCCGATATTTATGTTTTTGAGCCATTTGATGAGTATTCATTGAGGGGGAGTGATTAGGCTGGTGATGCTGATCCAGTCGCTTCAAGACCAGTAGATACTGAGCAATCGTTGCTAGTTGTAACACCTTCCGAAACAACTCAAATTTTGGATGGACCAGAGCTGTCTGGTTCACCTTTGACGTCGACGGCTGAACTCGTATAGCTCCCTGCATCCTCTGAGTCTCCTCCACCTAGTCCGTCTCTAGTGTTGTTGAGTCCACCTGTCGATTTTCAGCCTCCTCCTCTCGGTTAAAGTCATTGTCACTGGGTTCCGTCAGTAAAGCTCTGTGACTATGTTACTTATAGTTCACAGTGTCTTCCTGATAAATGTACCAAGTCTGCTCCCATTGGCATTCCATCAGTCTCCTCCACGGTCCAAGGTACGTCTTCATATCCTCTAGAGCATTACATAACCGATGCTATCTTCTCAAAGAAGCATCAAGTGTTTCTTGCTGCAGTAACAGAAGGCAAGGAACCAAGAAGCTATAAAGAAGCTTTTGAGGATGAGAGATTGAGAAATGCGATGTCTACCTCTTGGAAAAACGGCCATTGAAAGTACGTGGGTTTACAAGTTAAAGTTCAACCCCGATGGGACCGTAGAACGTTACAAAGCCAGATTTGTGTTTCTTGGGAATCATCAAGTTGAGGGGGAGAATTATGATGAAACTTTTGCGCTTGTGGCGAAGATGTCTACTATTCGTACTCTCTTACAGGTAATTGTTGATAAGAACTGGGAAATCCATCAAATGGATGTGCATAATACTTTCTTGCATGGTGATTTGGAGGAAGAAGTGTACATGAAGTTATCTCCAGGGTTCCATACAGATGATCCTACAAAAGTATGTTGACTAAGGAAATCATTTTATGGTTTAAAGCAAGCATCACGATGTTTGTATGTTAAGCTTACTACTGTTCTGAAGAAGTTCAAATTCAAGCAGTCGTATTCAGATCACTTCTTGTTCACTTATGTCAAAGGTGACAAGAGTTTAAGAGTACTTATTTATGTTGATGATCTGGTGCTTGCAGGAAATGACCTTGAGATGATGAGTAAGTTAAAGAAGTATTTGAGTGATTTTTTTCACATGAAGGATCTTGGAAAACTCGAGTATTTACTTGGCACTGAGATCGCGAGAGCATCATTGGGTATGTTTCTCTCACAAAGGAAATATATGTTGGATATAATTAATGAAGTTGGGTTACTCGGGTGTAAATCGGTTCAAACACCGATCGAGCAAAATCATAAGTTGCTCGGAGAAAAAGGGCCAAAGTATAAATATATGGTTTGGTTTCGAAGGCTCGTAGGTCGAGTCGTTTATTTGAACGCGGCCTGAAATTTGTTATGCAGTCCACGTCTTGTCGCAGGTCATGCATGATTGTTGCACGATTGTTTATGTAAACAAAAGACAATAAAGCTTTAAAATTTATAAGCCCGTTTCCTAACAATCACACAATCTGCAAGTGCACAGATATGCTATTGAAGTACTTTGGGATCGAACCACAAGGAGCAAACCTTCGCTAGACAAGTTCAAACTTTAAAAATACACAACCGTTCTTAAGCTAAGCGAATAAGGAAAGGGGGTTTTAGTTTTTGTAATTTAAAGACGAGTAACTGAAATTATAAATAAGGAAATAACATCAAGCAAGCATAAGTAGACAAGGAAAGTAAAACATAAAAGTAAAACATAAAGTAAATCATAAAGTAAAACATAATGTAAAGCATAAGTAGAAACCTAAATAAACAAGCAAGTAAAGGCAATAAGATAGAGATGGATCTTGGGAAATGGTCATTGATTTGATCCGACTTAGTAGCTAGGTAATGGTGTAACAAGAGAAATCAACAATAATTGAACCTCACGACTATGGAATCAATGCTTGAACTAATATCACTCTCATGGCTAAAAGTAATATTTGCAAGCTAACATATTTCACTCAACTCTCGCTTCTTGTGATTATTTAGCAAGAAATCATTAAGAATCATTCCACTTTTTCAAAAAATTCCCTAGCTATCAACTCTCGTTGGCTAAGCTAAGTTTGGCTTACTTTAGGCTCTCCTAGACATTTCATCGAACACCTCTCGGGCGTGAAATGTGTACATGTCAAGATCTAGTTTTTATCCTAGATCTAGCATTAAGAACACCTACACCATACAGATCTAAGTTTTATTTATCACTAAGCACCATTCCCTAACCACAAATCATCTCAAATCTACCATTCCAAAAATCCAAGAAAAAAGTACTCATACATCATGTGAGGGAAGATAGAAAAGATAAGAAACATAAGCACGATTTAATAGATAAAAGATTTGAGACATAAAAAGTTAAAAAGAGACTATTGATCTTAAACATCAAGAGAATCAACTTAGAACATAAAGAAAAGTGTTGAAAAGTTGATAAG
>OVAN01016820.1:0-10368 GCA_900406275.1 Anastatica hierochuntica
ATTATGCTGAATTTAGCTTGGTTTAGTCGAATTCTTAAAAGGCTTTTTATTAGACTTAGAATTTTAATTTAATTTGGGTCTGAAATTAAGCCCAATTATGTTAGAGTTGCCCGAAAATTCCATCTCTTTTTGGAGAGAATTTTCGACATTAGGTTAGGTTTTTAGGGTTTTCTTTTCCTATTTAAAGCTTTCTAGTTTCATTGTTTTAGGATCATCCAAGTTTTNAAGCTTTCTAGTTTCATTGTTTTAGAATCATCCAAGTTTTAATCAATAAAGTTTTCTCTCTTTTGCAACTAAAAGTGAATCCCTATTCTTCTTTGAACAATCTGATTGCTGATCGAGTTAATTCTCTCAAAGCTAAACTTGTTTCTGCATCAAATATAGAGTTAATTCTCTAGATCTGAAACATCTATCCCTTTCTTCTTCCAATCTATCGAATTCGACTTAGGTCTTTCGCAGACTCTGCTTCTAAATTCAGTTCCGAAAGGTTCTGTTTTCCAGTTTCAGAGATCTTGGGTTGCATCAAAGCTTCTCGATGACATCATCTCGCAGTTCAAAAGCGAGTTCCATCTCACAGATATGGGCCGCCTAAGTTATTTTCTCGGGATCAAAGCTGAATACAATCACGCTGGAATTTTGTTATCCCAACAACACTATGCTAAAGAGATCATTGCTCGGGCTGGTATGTCCGATTGTAAACCGGTATCAACTCCAGTTGATGTAACTTCTAAGCTCTCGGCTGAAGTTGGTGATAAACTTGATGATCCCACTGAATATAGGAGTCTTGCAGGCGCGCTTTAATATCTCGCGTTCACCCGTCCTGATATAGCTTACGCCGTCCAACAAGTTTGCCTCTTTATACATGACCCAAGGAAGTTACACATGATCGCTCTACGTCGCATCATCCGGTATGTCCAAGGTACTCTTTCGCATGGCTAACCACCCTCACAACTTACTCGGACGCAGACTGGACAGGTTGTTCGGATACTCGACGGTCCACATTTGGCTATTGTGTTTATCTCATCGATAACTTGATCACTTGGTCTTCAAAGCGGCAACAAACTTTTGGCTATTGGGTTTGCAATTTGCTTTTGGAGCTCCATTGTCCGATCACCACGGCTACATCGATCTTTTGTGACAATATTAGCTTCGTTTACTTATCCACTAATCCGGTTCAACACCAATGGATAAAGCATATCGAGATTGACCTTCATTTTGTTTGTGAGAAGGTAGCTATGGGACAAGTCAAGGTGTTACATGTCCCGTCATCTCTTCAATATGCGGATATCTTTACTAAAGAATTTTACTCTAGTCTAACCGTTCGTTCAACCGACGATTAGACTGCGGGAGGGTGTAAGAATATGTCAAATATTCTTATTTGATTAAGTCTCCTTGTTTCATTTGTTCGATATCTCCTCCATTTTTATAGGAACAGCTCAAGTGTACATTCTTTATAATGACGTTGTTATGTACATTTGTTTGATAAGAGAGACAAGTGTTCATGATCTTCTTGTGTTTAAGTGATTTTTATGGCTGGGAACAGAAACATCACTAAAGCGCTAGAGATTTTGGGTTTCTTGGAACATTTGGGTTGGGAACTACTTTGTCTCCTCCTAAGAATTTGGTAAGGATATTTGCAACATCCAAATCAGATTGGACGGTGAAATCTTCGCCATCTGGCTTAACTTAATCAACGTTTAATATGGTTTGTAACTAGTGTCGGTCGTGTTTAGATGTTTAACTAAGGTCTTAAACTGGCCACCTCAGAATCATAAATTGAAAGGGACCAGCATTCAAAGCTTGGTTCTTGTGATAGTTTTCATAAGTGACTTCTTGGATTGTAAGCTCATCAAGAATAATATTGGCAATGGCTATACAAAGCTACTGATACATTCTATTGTAGTTATGCATCTGCTCAACTTTTTGTCAACCGAATCTCATGATATTATCAAAAATAAAATCGTAGCTCTTCAATTCAAATGCTTAATGATGCAAATAGAAGCTCCTGTTGTAGTTTAAACACAACACTCAAATTCCAACAACATAAACTTCCTTTCCTACAAGGTTCGCATCTTTACAAAAACCAAACCTTTGAAAGTTTTTCTAGCCGATTAAATAAGCCATTACATTTTTGCCATGCCAAAATCTTATATTAAATTATACTTACATAAGCTGAAGAGATCATGTAGGTAGATATCAGAATTCTTCAGGAAGAGGATGACCATCCAAGAACGCCTTAAAGAGCACAAGTGATCTCTCAGGCTGTGAGAATGGGACCTCGTGTGCAGCTCCTCGCACTGTTGCAAATGACAAGACATTCCCATATACTTGAGTCCACCCGCCGACCTGAAACTCCAAACCCATTCCCATTGTGTTAGTTTTGTTTCCATACCACTGGAGAATGTTGCTTGGTTTTACCTGTTGTCCTGCAAACCAAACTCGATAAGGCACACTTGTTCTCAGTCCCAGCCGTTTGGCCAATCTGCTCACTAAGGTTCTACTTCCGGTCAATGGGATCACGGAATCTTGATCACCGCTGTTTTTGCAAGGAAAAGATCCACTTTTCATTCATCCAGAGAAGTAAAACTTAACAAGAGAAACATTTATGTATATATATATACCTGTACACAAGAACTGGAACTCCAGCTTTAACAAGGCTCCCTACAATATTGATTGTCGGTATTTCCACATCAAGCAATTGGTAATCAAGCACACTGTTTTCATCACAAGAAAACCGAAAAACGGAAAGTTAGACAAAAAACCATGAACATCAATTTGCAATCAGTTGCAAAAACTGTTAAGTTAGAGAAGAAAATGAGTACTAACTTGCTGCAAACTGTCCATTGATGTACTCCAATAAGCCGAGCATGAAGAGCTTCCTGCACGTCTTTTCGGTTTAGATACTTCACGGTCTCATCTTCCACACAGACATCCACAGATTCTCCCACTTGCTGTTCATTCCAATGAATCAACAAAGTTTGTAAAAACGCAAGTCACAGAGCTAATAACAAGGCTCTCTAATATTTTTATGTTTTAAATGTTTGTTGTTGTGTTAGTGGACTCACATTGGGGCTTACAACTTTGGACTGAGATAGCACAGACGAAATGCAGACATCGAGAGTGACATCATATTTGTCGACAAATCGACTTGTCTCAGTGCTGACTTGACTCATAACTTTAGAGCACATACTAGACATTGACCCTCTATAATACTCACTAACATACCGCGAGTAGTTACAGTAAGATGTGAACATTTTGTAAGTCGAATCCGATATCAAACCATGAGACCAGAAGTATTCAGCCCGCGAATTGAAATCAGTCGAAAACTCCAAAACCGGATTGCCAATCTACGAAAACAAACCGTAATATTAAAGACAAGATCACATATAACCATATATACATAAATGAATCAACTAGAAGAAGAGAAGATTATGGTTATCGACTTACAGCAATTCCTCTAAGATTGAACAAATGGTGTTTCTTGTTGTACCGAATCATAAGCTCAGCTAATTGAGGAACATAATGGCCTACATTGCCATCGAAGCTTTTAGCGAAAAACTACAAAATTTTCAGAGGATTGAAATGAGATGACAGAAGAGAAGAACATTACCAGCATAGCTTTCACCAGTGATGAAGAGACTTCGATTTAGATAATGAGGGAACTTGAGGAACCATCTTTGCAAGAACACAAGGTTGTCTTTTGCTGAACCAAAAAAAGTAAGACAAAAAGAGAGAAAGAAAGAATGTTTGAGATGTGAAAGACAAAACAGAAAGAAACAAGAAGCAGAGAATAATAATCTTTTCAGATGTGATCTGCAAAAAAAGGTTTCAACTCTTTTGTTCTTTTTGTCAGAACAAAGAAACAAAAGCTTAATTTTATTCTTAAGTTTCATAATATATAAATAATATTTCACTTTCCTGTAAAAAGGAGAATATATCAGAGAAATGGCATTCACAGGTCACAGTATCATCATCATCATCATCAATATTTTCTCTAATAACAAAATTTGCAACTTTTAAAAAAAGATAATTATAAAAAAAAACTTAGACTAATTGTGTTGTAAAAGTCTAAAAGTTGTCTTTTTTAATGGTGGTTACAAATGGTACATTTTTTTTTTTTTGTAGCTGCTGAATTTAGGAAAAGAGAAAAAGAAGACAAAAGTATGTGTGTTCTTTTATGCAAAGTCTAAATCAAAAACAGATTTAGCACAGTTTCTCTCAAGGATTTTTGGCTTTAATCATTTCTTTTCAAACAATTTTTTTCTTTTTTGAGATTAAAAATTCCAAAAGAAGAAATCAATTAATTGAAATTAAGAAAGAAAAACATAGGAAGGGTTTAGTGAGAGTGAGAGAGAGTAACCAGTGATTTTATCATTGACTCCATCATAGGAAGAGCTTTGAGTTGAATAAGAGAATCCAACTCCAACAGGTGTCTCTAGATACAACATATTTGCCTCTGCAAATACAACCCACCAATAATCAAGAATCAAGAATTTAATTTTTTTTAAGATTTTGAAAATGTGTTAATTTAACAAACCTTGGTTCCAGCTATGTTGGTTCTTGACCAAAACAGAACCTTTTGGTCTAAAAGGTCCATTCTCAGAGAATGCACCAACACCCAAAGATGAACAGCCAGGTCCTCCATTGAGCCATAGGACTAGAGGCTTAGTGGTTGGATCGGTTTCAGCCTCGGCTAAGTAGTAAAACAGAGCCCTCTGTTTCTTAGAGTCGACGGTGACATAGCCAGAGTATTGCTGGAATCCGACCCGGGGTTGACCGGGTAAACGGGTGACCCGGTCGGAGTGAGACAGAGCAGTGGAGGAAGTGAGAAAGAGAAGGGTCAGGGCAAAGGAGATAGTAAGGCATTGGAGAGGAGGAGACATAATGTGAAAGTCACTGTGTTTGGTGTTTTGTGTCGAGAAGAAAGGAAGAAGAAGGACCAAGTTATGACTGTGGGTCTTTCTTTTCCCACTTGCTGCTGTTTTGCATTTATATCAACATTTACCCCCTTTTTTTTTTCTTCTTCTCCTTCTTTCTTGATTTTATTTTATTTTTTTTACTACTAGTAAGTTTGTCCTATCAATATTTTTTTATTTAGTTAATTTGTAATAAGATATTTTATTAATTTTAAATCTATTTCAAATAATAGACCGACATATGTATGATATTTTAGTATTCTTAATTTTTAAAATTCTAATCTTGCTATTTTCAAATCATGTCAAAAATATTTTGCTATATATGCATAAAAATATTAAAATATGTTAATCTACTTTATTTATCAGTGTTTTGTATGATTTTCGTGTAACTAATTTCATGTTATGTGAAAAATATAGTTTTTAATTATCAATCCTAGACGTACACCGCTTATTGATCCGATGCAGTTTTTATACCAATTATTTCCTCTTTAAAATTACAGCTTCTTTTTAAAAAAATAAATTTTTTATATATAAATATGAGATTTCTTAAAAAAATGAATTTGAAGAATATTAAAAAACATTAATTAGTTTTTAAGTTTTATAAAAAGTATTAATAAAATAATGGAAAAATATTACATTTGTGCTCTTTGTTCGTGAAACCATAAAAAAATAATGAGGGCAAAAAGATAAAATAGTTTTTGAAAAAATGACGGTGTTAGATATTTCATTATTGGTTTTGTTTTTGTTATAGAATGTAATTTTCCTTTCTTAAATTTAATTTCTTTCTAAAATAATTATGATTTTTTAAAGATAATTGATTTTTATTTGTTAATTTTTCTTATGATTGTTATGTAGATTAAGAGATAACACTTATGTAAATTTTTATTTAAAAGTATAAAATATTTTATTTAATCAATCCACTTTGTTGAAAAAAAGAATCAATCCACTTTATTTATCGGTGTTTGCATAATATTCACATATTCTACTGGTTTTAACTTTTTGTTATGTAAAAATCTATAGTTGTAAATAATTACGATTTGATGCATCTTTTATAAATTAATTATCTATTTAAACTTACGATTCAAAAATATGTAAATTATTAATATACATAAATATAAGATTTATCAGATTTTTTTTATTCTGAATTCATTGAATTTTTTAAATGATTTTTTTGTTATTTTTAAAATTATTATTTTAATGAAATTCTTTGTAACTCCATCTAAAACCAAATGATTTAAGTTTTTGTAGTTTGACAAAAAAAATTCATCTAAAATACCTTAAGTCACTCTAAATTTACTATGTAAAGTATTTACAATAACAATGGATTTGAGTATATATTTTAAAACTATCATTTTAATACCAGGGAATTTTATAAAAAAAAGTTTAAATTTTTTATTTGAATATCACAAAATTTATGATTTTAATACAAATCATTCCATATTATTGTTTGAATACACTTCCTTTAGTTTTTAGGTTTTAAGGTTTAAAATTTATTGTTGATGGTTTATACTTAATTTTAGTTTAACAGTATTTATGAAAAAAGTTTTTTTTCTATTAGTTTTAAGAAAGAAAGAGTAATAGTAATATTTTTCGAACAAAATTGCATCCTGACACAAATTTGTTTGAAGGCAAAGTGTTAGAAAACAAGTCAAACTTTGATAAATATTGTAACTGGATCACATTTATTATGATCACAGTTCAATCATTATTCTGTTTGTCTAATCTGTTTCTTTTGCACCAGTTACATTTATTAACCATAGTCTGCCTGTTCATTGTCATTATTATAATTTGAGGGAATATATTCGATGGTGTTGGAGACCATTTTGGTTTTAATAAATCTTAGAAGACTTTGGTGAAGATTTGTTTTTAAATTTTTTTTGCAGTTGTAACTAAAACTATGTGATAAAAACAATTAAACGACTGTGATTTGCATATTTAAACAAATAAAAAACTAAAATTTGAAGTTATAAAATACAATTTAGCATAGTCTTTGAATTTGGATTATGAAAACCCTAGTTACGAGAAAAAACTGAAACTCTGGTCAAGCTCATAATAAAACCATGACAACAACACCATCGCATGTCCATTCAACGAAACAATGCCGTCATGTATGAACTATGATTAGTTTTTTTCCCATCAACAATGATTAGTTTGAAGTTATAAACTCATAACGCAGTCGTGATGTTTTTCGTTTACTGTTTAAGAAATTTAATTTTCATTGTTATAATATGTAGAGTTTTAAATAAGAGCTTACTTAAAAATGGACTTAGAAAAAAAAAACAAATTAATTGCAATATTTTTTTTTTTTGCAAGCTTCGGACAATTTTTCTGTTCATATTTTCGGGTTTGTCTTTTGTAAAGAAAATACCATCCATATCCATATTCCTATCAGAGATTTTGAAAAAGTTTTGGATCCTATTTTGTTCTCATAGTTGTGTAACTAATCTCTATTTCTGTGACTTCCATTTTTTAGCTATGAAAATATTTTATTTTTATAGACACTATGTACTTCCATTTGATAATACTATATAAATGAAATGATGTGAGCGTGACAATATATACGATAATTATAACTTATTAGATTTTGACATGTATCACTGTTAATTTAGATTATAGCATTCAGTCGACTTAGTAATAAAAACTTTAGTATTATAAGTTATTTAGCTTTTAAAGAGGACAAAATAACAAAAAGAAAAAACATTAACTTAATTATAATAAAACTGTATAGTAAAACTATTGAATGAGAGGAAAACTATAAAATCATAATTAGAAACTATAAAGGTCACATAAGAATCATAACATATAACATTAGAAGAGTAATAATATCTAATATACGGTTTTCATAACATATTTTGTATAATATATAAAGTTGACTTGAAGTTTTGAATTTTTTACACCTTAATTTTGACATTGGCTTCATAAGAAAATAATTATTAAACACGTAAAAATAATTAAGGTTCAAAATATTTTTTTAAAAAATACTAATATTTATTAAATCAATTTAACTTAATATGATAATTGAAAATTATCTTTAGAACTCTCTCTCTCTCTTCATTTAGATATATTGGCTTCGAATAATATGTTGTTTTCTCACGTTTTTACATTTTGAGATCGTAATTCTGCTATTTTTTTACCTTTCATAATATTCACCATCTTTCAAGTTTTCACGTTTTTGAAAATTGATTCCGCTATATATAGTAAACGTGATAAAATATATAAGTAAAAAAACGAAATGTTCTTAATTTACTAAAACTAGATTTTCTACGTTTATGAAAATTTTATTCAGTTTAATTTTTTTATTATGCTATTCATCTAATATACTAATCAAACCCATTATTTTTTAAAAAATTGGTAATTGAGTCAACTTTAAATTTTTTTACTTCTGGCACAAAACAAAATGTGGATTTTAATATAAAATTTATTTATAAAATCCATAATTATACCGATTATCTAAATATTAATTTTAATTTAAAATCTACTTATACTAACCACAGTTATGCGGATTATCAACTTTAAACATTAATTGTATATTTTTGTTAGATATCACGCAAATACATATCTAGTATATATAGAAAAAGAAAAACTAATTGTAATGTTTTAAGGTAGATCGATTTAGGTGTTGATTGGCAATTGATTGTGGAGACGGTACATTTATTATACAGTTTTAACAGTGAATTACTCCCCAATCATACTTTCCTGACTTTAATAGAGTTAAAAGTCTTCACAGCCCTTTTATTTTTTTTACTCATTGTTTCATTTTTCCTTCTACAACCCATGTTTCGTGACTGTATTTGAAACCATAATAATATTTTAAAGTTTTTCTTTTATACTCATCCCCTATATAATAAAAATCCTCTTATGTGAATATTTAAATTTTAACTCCAAATTTTTTTGTCAATTAATTACTATTTTTTCTGATTCTTATGAGATCCATTTATATAATTTTATAATTAATAAATTAAAAAAAATTAATGATTTATTAAAGAACTAATACAATATTTATCATAATAATATAGATGATAAACAATTTCAACCAAATTTTGTTCAACTTATCCCACTCATTGAAATTTTTCCTTATTAAATTAATTGATGAAAATTAAATTTAGATCGAGTTAATTTGTTTTTATTTTGTAGTTTATGTTTTTGTATATTTTGTCAATAACAAAATGTATTAAGTATTTCCAAATTTTAAGTTTTAATATTAACAAAAATGCAAGTTAAAACATAATTTACATTTCAAAATGTATATATTTAAAATAAAAGTCACAGCTACTACAGTTTTTGGTAACAATCAAACTTTTATTAATTTTGAAAATAACAGCCATTTTCTCTACAGTCAAAATTCTTTACAGCCAAAAGTCTTAAAAGTCTACAGTCACAGCCTACAGCCTACGGACCCTACCAATCAGGCCCTTAGAGTCAATTAGCGACTAAATTAATACTCCCTCCGTTTTAAATTAGTTGTCGTTTTAGAGAAAAATTTTCGTTTCAAAATAATTGTCGTTTTAAAATTTCAAAGTAAAATTTATTAACTTTAATCTCTTATTTATTTTCTATTGGTTGAAATATGATTAGGTGTATAGGTAATGATGTTTTTATATTGAAAATATACAAAATTAAATGTTTTATTAATATGTGTGCACAAACCTAAAACGACAACTAAAATAAAACGGGGGAGTATAACATTGTCTAACTTTTACGATGTTAGCAAGGAGGAAAAGAGTGGACAGCACATGGAGCAAGCGTGTCTAGACTTCACTCAACCAACTCCCACAATTCAAGTCCCCAACTAAAACCTCTTTTTTTCCCTCCACCTCTTCCTCCTTTTATTTTATTTTTATAATTCTTGTTTGATATACTAATACTATATATATAATATACGGTTATTAAATTCGACATCACGAATTGAGAATCATTGTCTGTTAGGTATATCCGGGATTCATAATTCGATTCATGATGCATTACCAAAAGTTAGAATATTCGAGATTTTGAATTCACAATCATATATAAAATTTTGGAAATGTCAAAACGAATTTAGATTCATTTAGTAGAATTTTAAAGCTCGGATATCTGAATTTGTTAAGTATACTAGGTTGACACCCGCGCTATGCCGCGAGTTTGTTTTTATAAATTTTATATGTATTTTGTAGTGTTAAAAATAGAAAATATTTACATTATCTAACCATGATTACTTACTCTTAAAGTTATGTAAAGACAATATTGTTCATAAGAATGTTTTTATTAATGTTTTGTAAGAATAGTAAAAGACTTGCCACCGATATTTATTTTACAATTATTATATATGTTTAATTATTTATCCACTTCTTGGTATTAACAGTTAATTTTTTTGTGTCGAAATTTAATATTTTGAAGCTTTTTTGTGATTTTCTTCTATTTTGCAGTCTTCTTCTCCTCATTCTTTTTCTTTGTTATGTCTTTTGTCTAGTTAACT
>OVAN01016821.1:0-10366 GCA_900406275.1 Anastatica hierochuntica
AGTCCCAGCCGACCGTCAAGCACCTGATTCCCCAAGGCACGATAGGGTGATTAATGTCATATCGGAAGGTTCGGAGATAAGTGGCATCACACACGCTGCTGCCAAGAAAAGCACGAGACTCGCTAAAAACAATCATAGCACCCCGGAAGTCAAGCGCCATAATCTCAACCAGGAAGTCATAAGCTTCACGGCTAGAGGACAAGATGGGATCCTGACACCACATCATGATGCATTGATTGTCTCATTGTCGGTGGCAAATTGTTTTGTGAAGAGAGTACTTATCGACAATGGGAGCTCTACGAACGTACATTTCCTGGGAGCATACGCGGACATGGGTCTGACCCAGGAAGCCTTGGTCAAGAAGACCACACCGCTGGTGGGCATCAGTGGGGAAATCAAGCAGAGCATTGGAGAAATAGCACTCCTGGTGTGCGCCGGAGGAATCAACTTATCCACTAAGTTTTCTCTCATAGATTGTCCCTCTGCCTATAACATGATCATGGGCAGACCCTGGATACACGAGATGAGAGTCGTGTCATCAACCCTGCACCAAGTACTCAAGTTTCCAACCCCATGGGGAATTAAAGAGATCAGGGGTGATCAAGAAAACGCTCGATCATGCTACCAGACCAGTTTGACGGGAAAGATATCTCCGTTATAGCAATTACAGAGGCCACCTCCCGCATTGCATACTAAAGAGCCGGAAGTGGAACAGCTGGACGACGTTCCCCTGGTACCCGGAGAACAAGGGAGAAACCTCAGAATTGGGGCAAGATTGCAAGAAGGCATACGCCAAAGGCTGATAGACTTTCTCAGATCCAACGCAGATTGCTTCGCCTGATCTCATGTGGATATGCCAGGAATAGACCCGAAAGTCATAGTCCATAAGCTGCAAGTGGACCCCACATACCCAGTAGTCAAGCAAAAAATGAGGAAGTTCGCACCTGAACGAGACCAGATCATCAACGATGAAGTCAAAAACCTCATGGCGGTTGGGTTCGTTAGAGAGGTCCACTATCCGGTTTGGCTAGCAAACTTCATCGTGGTCCGGAAGAAGAACGGCAAGTGGCAGGTTTGCATAGATTTCACGGATCTAAACAAATCCTGCCCCAAGGATCCTTTCCCGCTGCCCCACATAGATAAGCTGGTAGATCCCATGGCTGGACACCAGCTAATGATCTTCATGGATGCCTTTTCCGGGTACAATCAAATACTTATGCACCCGGACGACCAGGAAAAGACGTCCTTCATTACCTCTCGCAGAATCTACTGCTACAAGTAATGCCTTTTGGGTTGAAGAATGCAGGATCCACTTATCAGAGGCTATTCAATATGATGTTCGCAGACCAAATCAGTCAGACCATGGAAGTCTATATAGACGACATGTTGTTGAAGTCCTTAGACGCGGAAGACCACATAGCCCACCTGCAGCAAGCCTTCTATACCTTGAGAAAGTACAACATGGAGCTCAACCCCTCTAAGTGCTCATTCGGAGTGAGCTCCGGGAAATTTTTGGGGTAATAGTCACATACAGGGGGATTGAAGCGAATCCAGAGCAAATGAGGGCAATCCAGGCGATCCCTTCGCCCAAGACTCCACTAGACGTCCAAAGCTCACCGGGAGAATGGCGGCCTTGAGCAGGTTCATATCCAGGATGTCCGATAAGTCGCATGCATTCTTTGAGGCCCTCAAGTTCACAGGGAAATTTGAATGGAACCAAGAGGCTGAAGACGCCCTAGTCAAGCTCAAACAATATCTCACAACGCCACCTCTTCTCTACAAACCCTAAGACGGAGAGCCTCTGCTCCTGTACCTGGCCGTCTCAGAGCACGACGTAAGCGCCGTCTTGGTCAGAGAAGAAGAAAGAAAGCAACGTCTGGTGTACTACGTAAGTAAATCCCGTCTGGACACCGAGATGTGCTATAGCCATCTGGAGAAACTAGCTCTCACCTTGGTCGTCTCGGCCAGGAAGTTGTGTCCCTACTTCCAAGCTCACCCAGTGATAGTCGTCACATCTTTCCCTATTAAGTTTGTACTACATAAGCCAGAAGTATCCAGAAGGTTGGCCAAATGGGTTGTGGGACTTGGCGAGTACGATGTGATCTTCCGCCCTGCCACGACGATCAAATCACATGTCCTGGCAGACTTCATAGCAAAATTGTTGGAAGATTATCTGAACTCTCGTCTAAGTCCGCAGCGTTAGGAGAAGAAATTAATGAAACAAAGCTTGTGAAAAAGTTTCTTAAAAGCTTGCCCCGAAAAAATACATCCATATAGTAGCTGCTTTAGAACAAGTCCTAGATCTGAAAGCTACTAGATTCGAAGATATTGTGGGGAGACTTAAAGCCTATGAAGAACGAATCAGAGAAGATGAAGAAGACGGACATGATGACTCGCCGAAGCTAATGTACTCATCCGGCCCGAATAGCGAGACTCAGCAAAACCGTGAGCATTACGGGGACATGAGAGGCCGCGGGAGAGGACGAGGCTTCTGGCGTGGTCGAGGTAGAGGCCGAGCAGGAGGTGGTAGAGACACATCTAAAGTTATGTGTTACCGGTGTGACAAATTAGGACACTACGCTTCTTCATGTCCGGATCGTTTGTTAAAGCTCCAGGAAACAGAAGGAACAGAAATCGATAATACTCAAGAGGCGGAAGAACTCATGATGCATGAAGTGGTCTTCTTAAATGAGGAGAAAATTGTGCCAAGTAAGTATGAAAACCAAAGTAGAGAAGAAGATATATGGTACTTGGACAATGGAGCTAGTAACCATATGAGTGGAGATCGAAGATATTTCTTTAAGATAGACGAGTCTGTGACAGGAAAAGTGAAGTTCGGAGATGACTCTAGAATTGACATAAGAGGAAAAGGAGCTGTTGAGTTCATAGATCAGAATGGAGACTTAAGAATCTTATTGGACGTGTACTTCATCCCCGACTTAAAGAGTAATATTATAAGCTTAGGACAAGCTACAGAATGTGGATGCGATATCAGAATGAAGGGGGATAGTCTCACCATGCGAGATGAGAAAGGCAAACTCATTGCCAAGTCTACTAGATCACAAAATAGACTATACAAAGTGCGCATGGGACGAAAGAAAGACACATGCCTGCTTGCGAAAATTACAAGTGATTCGGGTCGATGGCATGCGCGCATGGGTCATATAAACTCGGAGTCGATGAGGTCCATGATCCATAGACAACTCATACGTGGAGTGCCTCATGTTAAGATCGAAGATGAAGTGTGCGAGGCATGCCTGCGAGGAAAGCAGACTAGGAGAGTCTTTCCGCAGGCGACATCCTACCGAGCCGAAAAGTGTCTTAAGCTGATCCATGGAGACTTGTGCGGTCCTATCTCTCCATCGACGGTAGCTGGAAATAAATACATTTTCGTTTTAATTGATGATCACTCCAGATACATGTGGACGATGCTGTTGAAAGACAAAAGCGAAGCATTTGAAAGGTTCAAGAAATTTAAAGGTCAGGTGGAACAAGAGCAAAGAGACCGCATAAGAGTGTTCAGAACCGATAGAGGCGGAGAATTTGTTTCACAAGAATTCATTAGTTTTTGTGAACAATCTGGGATCAAAAGACACTTGACAGCCCCTTATACACCTCAACAAAACGGAGTTGTTGAACGGCGAAACAGAACATTGATGGGAATGGCTAGAAGTATCTTAAAACACATGGAAGTACCGAATTATCTATGGGGGGAAGCTATACGACATTCTACGTATTTGCTGAATCGAGTTGCCACAAGAGCTGTCAAGGACCGAACACCTTATGATTTTTTTTATGGAAAGAAGCCAAATGTTAGTCATCTGTGTGTATTCGGCTGCATTGGTCATACAAAAGTCGACGCAGTAAAGCTACAAAAGCTTGATGACAGATCGCGATCTCTCGTTCATCTTGGAATTGAACCAGGAACAAAAGCCTATAGAATGTTCGACCCACAAAATCGCAAGGTAATAGTGAGTCGTGATGTGATCTTTGAAGAAGAAAGAGGATGGAGATGGAGCCAAGATAATCTAGAACCGAACAAGGCAGGGAGATACGAAAGTTTTCGTATACAACTTGGAGAATTTGGGAATCATGGGATCGATGATTCCCAACTGGATGATGAAGTAGTCGAGCCTGAGACGCGAACAGAACATGATGATGAGCTTGAAACCCGAACTGAAGTAGACAATACTGGCAGACTTGTCGGCGGTGGTGCTGCGACCGGAGGAGATAACGGAGCTTCAGCCATTGCCGATGAAGAAAACATGGCGGACAGCAACTATGAACAAGCTGATGAAGATGAACATAGAGATATTCATGATCCTAGTCAAGGAAGACTTAGGAGATCGCAAAGACAAAGCGTGAGGCCAAAGTATTTGGATGATTATGTTTTACTTGCGGAAGAAGAAAGTGAATTGTTGTTACTAAGCCTAAATGACGAGCCGCGTAACTTCGAGGAAGCAGCAGGTTCGAAAGCATGGCGAGAAGCATGTGAAGATGAGATTAATTCAATCATTAAGCTCAATTCATGGAACCTTGTTGAGTTACCTCTTGGTGTAAAACCAATACGATTAAAATGGGTCTTTAAGCTCAAGAAGAATTCAGATGGAACCATAAGCAAAAACACAAGGCTCATTTGGTTGCTAAAGGATATGTGCAGAAACATGGAGTAGACTTTGATGAGGTATTTGCCCCGGTGGCTAGAATCGAAACAATTCGGTTACTAATAAATCTCGCTGGTGGTTATGGATGGAAGATACATCACTTAGATGTGAAAACCGCGTTTTTACATGGGGATTTAAAGGAAGTCGTCTATGTTACACAACCAGAGGGGTTTGAGATGAAGAACCACGAGAACAAAGTTTATAAACTTAACAAGGCACTGTATGGATTGCGTCAAGCACCAAGGGCTTGGAATGATAAGTTAAATGAGATTCTCAAAGAACTTAAATTTGTGAAGTGTCTTAAAGAGCCATCAGTTTTTAAGAAAGAGGTAAGAGGATGTCTTCTTCTAGTTGCAGTGTATGTAGATGACTTGTTTGTCACAGGAACAAACATGGGAGTCATTGACGAGTTTAAGAAGGAGATGTCTTCTAAATTCGAAATGAGTGACTTGGGAGAATTGACTTACTATCTCGGGATCGAAGTCAAGCAGGCTGAAGGCGTTGTTACTCTTAGCCAAACTCGCTATGCCGCACGAATACTTGAAGAAGCGGGCATGAGCTCGTGCAATTCTACTCAAACACCCATGGAGTCCGGCATTAAACTCTCAAAGGCGATAGATGAAGTCGATATTGATGCAACGGGATACATGAAGATTATAGGATGCCTAAGATAATTAATACACACAAGGCCGGATTTATCTTTTTGTGTAGGAGTTTTGAGCAGGTATATGCAGAAACCCAAGGAGTCTCAAGGAATAGCTTTAAAGCAGTGTTTGAGGTACTTGAAAGGGACATTGTCGTTTGGTTTGGTTGTCGTGAAATCGAGCTTGAAGTCACCTGAGAGACCAAGGCTTGTTGGTTACAGTGATAGTAGCCATAATGTTGATCCAGACGATGGGAGAAGTACTACTGGACACATCTTTTATATTGGAGAGAGTCCAATTACTTGGTGTTCTCAGAAGCAGGAGACTGTTGCATTATCTTCGTGTAAGGCGGAGTTTATGGCTGGGACAGAAGCTGCAAGACAGGCAATTTGGTTGCAGGATCTGCTTGCCGAGATCTTGGGTGCCGCAAGTGAGAAGGCGTTGATAAGGATAGATAACAAGTCGGCCATTGCTCTCACTAAGAACCCAGTGTTTCATGGCAGGAGCAAGCACATACATACTCGTTTTCATTTCATTAGAGAGTGTGTCGAAAGAGAATTGTTGGAAGTGGAACATGTTCCGGGAAGTGAACAAAGAGCTGATATATTGACAAAGTCACTTGGTCGAATCAAGTTTAGAGAGATGAGGGATCTACTTGGAGTAAAAAACTTAAGAGAAGTTGAGTTCAAGTTTAAGGGGGAGATTGTTGGTTTGAATTTGAACCAAACTCGACCAAACCGAAATTGATTGGAAGATCGTATTGCCTAAACCTAAACCGAGTTATGGTTTTCTAGAGAGATTAGGATTAGGATTATTGTTAGTAGTTATCTAAACAGAAATTCTAATAGGTTTAGGAAATATGTTGTTAGGAATATAAAAACCCTTGTTGTCGAGTTATGGCAATTTGGGGAGAGTTGTTAGAGAACTTTGAGAGATTGAGTTTTTGAGTTAAGTTTTCTCAATAATATAAGAGAGTTATTCTTATACAAAGTTCTATCGTGTTAACTTGAATTCTACAACTTCTGCCTTTGTTATTGTTATGGTTGTTAAGGCTTAAAGTTACAAAATTTTCCTCTCTTGGTGTTTAGATCCAACAAAGTTACAATCTTTTACTCTGTTCCTGGTTCTACTCTGTTTTACAATCTCAAAGTCATCAACTTTTCTACTTGGCGGGTCTGGAACTTAACATAAACATCATTCATTATATAGTCAGCCGAATAGTCTGAGAACAGAATTTCATACTGGAGGTTAAGCAATACAAACATATGATACCTCCAATCAAAAGTGACGACTTGAGTTAGAAGACAATACGTCATACAAAGTCGGACATGAGCGTAGACAATATATATTATAAATATAATCAAATGAAACACTTATAAAGACACATGAAAATTCACAAAGACTTATAAACACTTAAAATTAAATGTTACAGAATTTTTGGCTGAGTTTAGCCAATCTACACAATTTACATTTACATTCTTCTTGACTATATTCTTTTATAATACCTTATAAATCATTTAAAGCAACTTATATATTTTTATGAGGCCTTATAGATAAATGATAAAAAAATTATACATCTATATAATACCATATAAATCATTTTTAAAAAGTGTTTAAAGTTCTATAAGCCTTAAAAGTGTTTTAAAAAGGGTTAAAAATCAATTATAAACCATTTATATTGTTTTATAATACCTTATAAATCATTTTAGAATTTTTTAAAAATTTTTATAAACCTTATAAATTTTTGACATTACAAGTGTCTTTATAATAAAGCTTACTTGTAGACAAAAAAAAAAGCTTACTAATAGTATTATAAAACTATTTAGCATTAATGACATCTATGTAATTCAGATCCTTAAAAAACAACATATTGCATTTACAAGGATTTATAAACCTTTATAAATATTTATTTTGGTCGCAAATGTGATGAGCATTGCTTAAACTCTAGCCTAAAATTACATTATTAGGTCTATAAATGTATATAAATCACAAAAATAGAGAGAACACATATTGAAGCAAATAAAAAGTGGAGTGTGTATATTTAATTACTTGATTAATGTTGGAAGCGACTACTTTGAATTGATGTGTTGTTTTCGAAAGGTGGACTAAAAATTGCCATTGAACTATAATCAGTTTTTTTTTATTTTATTTTTTGTACCATGGACTTGTACTAAACACATGCATATCTTGTTATTTCTTTATGTCTGCTAGTTTGTATTTGTAGGATCATCTATTCAATTTAGAGTGAAGTCGAGAGTTTATAACGCTTTGTAAGGACTTATAAAACTATTTATAAGTTGATTTGTTGTAGTTATACTATGCTTTTATAGTTTCTTATAATACTTATGCATATTGGGAAAAGATTGAGTGTAACATTATAAAAAGATGGTGTATTAAAGTATAATCTTGTTTATAAAACAAGAGCGTTTGCCATGTCCAGAAAGAGGAAAACAGTTATATTATTTACCACTAAATAATTATAAAATGGTTTACAAAAGATTTATAAAGTTTTATAAATAGTTATAGAGGTCTTTATAACCCTTTATAACTTAATTTTTTTATTATAAATTATGTGACATATGGGTTATCTAAGCTTATAAAGGCTTATAAACTATATGTGACATATGTGCTGGTTCTTTTCCTCCTTTGCTAGATTCTCTTCTCTCCGGTGCTTGGTAACTAGCGATGATAACCAAATATAAGAAACTAGTTTCAGAAATGGATTACGAATTTTTGGATCAATCAACTAACAATGCTATACTTTATAATGACTGACAGTATATGAAAGTGAGTAGAGCCTAATAGACTGGTGGAGTGATATATTCAAAAGAACCAGCCCAAATGATAAAGCAAGCTCAATGAATTGGATTCAATATTACACAACAAATCATAATTGAGAATCTGAAAATTTTTCTTGGTAATGAATAAGCAAAGATTAAGGCTCTGAAAGTTGTGAAACTTACTTGTGAAGCTGACCTCCTCCATTCACATAATCACAGTACTTCTTCATCCATTGTATGAACTCCAAGTTATCAAGTGGTTTTCCCTTAACGAGCTTATTCACTTCGATGTGCTACACAACCAAATTAATCAGACAAGTCAGCTCAATTGCAAAAGGTCTATCATTATACCAAAATCAAAAACGTAGAAGAAGAAGAAAGAGGAGCGACCTTAGTAATCTTGAGCTTGTTAACCACATCATGAAGCACCTTGTAGTTTTGCATCATCTCGTACTCACTTTTGGCATCGAAAGTGACCTTGTGCGTCGGAACAGATCCTGGGTGGACCGAATCCAAGAGCTGACAATGAGCGCCTGAACAAGCCTATTCAGATCCAGAACAAACAACACAAAAACACATTCAAATGGAGAAAAATCGTCATCGAATTCAACAGGCGATGAATTCGTTTCCGAGGAGAAGATGATATCGCGAGAATCCAAATCCAAAACTAGGTCTATAGATACTCAAGTTAGCGCTTCTGTGTTTAAAGATAATAAAGGGTATTTTTGTCTTTTTGCGCAAAAAAAAAGTGTATATTTAAAATCAACAAAAAGACAGGTATAAATATAAAATTTCATCTCTTTCCAAGTGTATTCTGTAAATTTTTCTAAAAAATTCTTATTACACATATTCTATACGTAAATAGGTAGAATTATATTGATGATGCAAATTTTTCATTTATTGAAAATATCTAGAATATTTTAACAGAAAAGATATTTTAAGATATATTTACGTAAATCTAGTGTATTTATAAATATTTGAAGATATCTTAATATACAATTCATAGATACATAAATTTATTAAATTATATCTTTATTTTATTCATTCATATGTATACAATATTTAGTAGATGATGAGTAAACCGACTATTGACGGAAACAGAAAAATATTTTAATGGAAAAATTAATTTATTCACATCTCACTCAAGCTAAATTTTAAATATTGCTTATGTAGATTAATTGTGTTCAGTTTTTTGGCGTAAAATAGTTATATAATATTTTATAGATATTTTATAAATTCATAGGAAAAAAGTTTCGATAAACTAACTGTGTAAATTGACTTTTTAATAAGTTGTTTGTCACTTCGTATGTTTTAATATATATATACTTAAAGAAATTTTCCATTTTCTTTATTGTATGACTGATAAAGTTTTAAAAATGATCCTACTATAAATTCTTGAAATTTATTTTCTGCTCATTCAGAATATTTGGCTACTAATATATGGTTTAGTTTGTTCTAATCATCTTCAAAAATCATAAATTGTAGGTAACTTTAAGTCATACATGGGTGATACAAGTTTAAGGCCTCTTTCGTTTGACACCAATTCAAAAAATGCTTTCACATACCAACCAAGTAAAACAATCTAACTTTCCACAAATGATGTGAAAAGTAGCCAAATATTTTTTGAAATTTCTCATGGGAAATGCATATGATACTTAAATAGAGATTGTTGTATAGAATCCGATTTTATAACGGTGTGTACTTTTATCTAGTAATCAGTGAATACATTGTTAATTTTGAAGATTGAATGAATTTTCTTTCACCCTTAGCAAAAGCTAGATCGATTTATTTGGTTGGTACATGAAGCATGCATTTTTGTCTCTTATTTATGCATAAGAAAAATAGATAAATTAAATACTAAAATTATGCACCATGACTCAAAATTATATAGCATTTTTTAGGAACACTATAAAAAACTATTACTAATCTTTTGATCGATGAACATTATTTCGATAGTGTTTTCAGAGCTTTTGTTAAAATTTTCCACACAAAAAAAAAGATTTTCACTTCAATACGACATGTATCTTTATATAGTTCTGATGCGTTTCCGCTTAGATCTGGGAGGTTTTTAGTCCCTTTTGTTGCTAGAAATCAGAGATCAATAGATTTTTCTTTGTTTTTCTTTTCTGATTGTTTTGAAAGAGATGGATCGAATGGGATGGCCGATTTTTGATGGGGTGGATTCGATGGATAGAGAGTATCTTTGGATCAGGAAGACTGAACTCCCTTTAGGATCACAAAGAAACAACTATTAGAGAATGAACTCTGCAGTTGTAGG
>OVAN01016823.1:0-10365 GCA_900406275.1 Anastatica hierochuntica
CTTTCAGAATTGGGTTGGATGACAACTTGATGGGCGCTAGGGGCCAACGCCAGAGCTTATCCCCACTTCATACTAAACTGGAGGCTCTAGTATGGGCGATGGAATGTCTACTCTTAAGACGGGAGACCAGCGTTACTTTTCAGACCGATTCTCTGGAGCTAGTGCGGATGATAGGAGATCCTGATAGCTGGCCAGCGTTTTCCACACAACTGAGAGAGGTCCAATATCTAAGANTTAGCCAGCGTTTTCTACACAACTGAGAGAGGTCCAATATCTAAGATCGTTTTTTGTAAGTTTTTCACTCCTACATTTACATCGCTCTTTGAATTGTAAGGCTGACAATCTGGCACGGAGTGCAAGGTTACGGTCATCTAATTTTTCCTGTGTAAACTCGATGGTTCCGACTTGGATTTCTAAGCCCTTTTAGTATCTTTCTTGTTGACAAAAAAAAAAAAAATGTTGGTATTAGCCGACTTATAACCACTTTTCATAGTGATCGTAAGATACATAATTCGTTATACACTGAACCAATTAGCTGTACTTTGGAAGTAGAAACATTTGCATTAGAGAAAGAAGCGGTGGTTTTGATCAAAAAGCAAGTGATCTACTCCCTCTTTCACAAGTTAATGCTTCTACGTTCCAAAAGCATGAAACATTTTGTGGTTTGTCTACATATTTGGATGATGTAAGATCTTTTTCACAAAACCATTTCAATATGGTTTCAGATATATTAAAAGTAGAGGAAGCAAATTTTTCGAATCATCGCGAACCAAACCGAATTTCTTGAACCAAATGAGAAAAATAATCCAATTAAAATAAAAATTTCAAAAGTCAAATTATTTGATCTAGAACCGAATGTTAACCGATTAACCAAAATAACCAAAATTCGTTTCAAATTAATATTTTATTAAATATATAGAAAAATATTTGAAATATGCTAAAATATCAACAATACTAATTTAAATTAATTAACTAACTTATCTTTTTTGGTAGTTTTAGTTTAAAATCAAACCAAATATGAACTTCAACCAAGTTTTTTCTAACAAAATAGAAATTTTTACGAATGAAATTTATTTCTAAAATTCGATTAAATCGAAACCCAAATAACACAAACTGAAATCGAATTAAACATATATACTATTTAATCATGAATAAAATCTATTTTCATAAACCGAAAACCTAAAAACCAAATATCTCGAGCCAAATTAACCAAATAAACCAAATGTCTACTCCTAATTAGAAATGAGTGCAATGAAGTTGTAGACAAGCTAGCAAAGGAGGTAAAAGGGTCTAAATATAAAATGACTTGGTTTTAATTTTTTAATTTGTGTTGTGTTTGCTCAGCACATTCCTTTCAATATTAGTGAAGTATTAGGAGACAAAAAAAAAGGAAAATTGTCCAAATAGAACACAAAACCAGATGTTTGTCCTTATGGACAAATCCTTATTTGTGCTATTTTTCCTTTATTACCCTTTCATTAATCAAAACTAATAAAAAAATAGTTTTACAAGCAAAATAATTATAAATATAGAAGAGATGAAAGAAATACTCATATCAACACACTTGTTTTTTTTTAAGTTTAAAATTTTTTAATAAGTATTTCAAAATTTGTTCTATCAAAAGGGGATTTTAGATTCCATCAAAATATGGCAAAGTGGAATTGAAACTCCACGTTTTGTTAGGCAATCTACGTATATTAGAATAAATAATCTAACTTTCAATGTAATTTTAAATTTGAAGAATATTATATCTACAGATTACAAAGCGAGTTACAAATTTTAGGAATCAAAATTGTTTACTCTTACATTGTTAGTATAATATTTTTAGAATAAGTAGTTTACAAATACTCAAATGTCAACCTATAGCGGAATAAACTTTTAGACATCTTCTCTTATTTCTACACAAAGTGGAAACTCTATTCTACGGATAATCACGACCATATCTCCAAAAATATGGGAAGTGCATTTAGTAAATTTCAGAATATATATGCATATCTTTTTATTTTCATATTTGATTAATTATGGATTTTCTTAATCAATTAAGAATAGAGAATAACATAGAAAATACATTAAATATATGGAAATATACCAAAAAAGATTTTGATTTTTAAATAGTAATGAAATATATATTAATTATTTTTAAATTGAATTGTAAGTCATGTTTTAAATATATTGATTTTCTTAATATATTAATTATTATTTATTTTTAAATAGTAATGAAATATATATTAATTATTTTCAAGTAAATTAATTGATTTTCCAAATATAAATTAATTATTTATGATTTTAAAATAGTAATATTCTATATTAATTATTTTTAAATAGAATTGAAAATCACATTTTTTATTGATTTTTAAAATAAATATTAATTATTTTGATTTTTAAATAGTAATGAAATATATATTAATTATTTTAAATAGAATTGACAGTCACATTTTTATTTATTGATTTTTCAAATATATATTAATTATTGAATTTTAAATGGTAACGAAATATATATTAACTATTTTGAAATATAATTGAAAGTCACATTTTTATTTATTGATTTTCCAAATATATATTACTTAAATTTTATTTTTAAATATTATTGAATTATATATTAATTATTTTTAAATTGAATTGAAAGTCATGTTTTATATTTTATTGATTTTTAAATATCTATTAATTATTTTTAAATAGTATGGATTTGATTTTTCAATAGAATTGAGATGCTTTGAATTTTAAATAGTGTTTAAATATATATTAATTATTTTTAAATATAATTAGAAATTACATTTTTAATTTATTGATTTTTCAAATATATATTAATTATTTTAAAATAATATGAAAAATCTAATTTAAGAGTGTAATGAGATTTTCATTAAAATTTATACTAATGGGGGCAATTTAACTTTGTTTTATCCTATAAGGACAAACATCTTGGCCTTGATTATTAAGTACTTTCTAAACTAGTTTTTGGTTTTTGATTCTAAAAAACTAATTGATTTACCTATCAAAATTTTTAAAATTTGATTTTTTCAAGATTTAAGAACAGTTTTTTCATTTAAATCTTCCAATTATGTTTTTCAATTTTAAGTTCTTCTTAAAAAACCAAAAACTAGTTTTTGTTGAATTTTTATTATTTTTTCTCAAAAACCAAAAACTAGTTTTATAGATTTTTACTCAAGAATCTCATTTCAAAAATCTAAAACTAAAAGCAGAAAACTAGAAACCAAAAACCAAAATCTTCAAAAGAAAACAAAATCGGAAAAAAACACTCTCCTCTTTGATGAAGCCATTTTCACCATGGATATAGGGTTTGATGGGATCGATTATTTGGGCATTTTCATGGCCAATTGATCGAGGAGATCATAGATCCAGGGGCGTGAGAAGGTTTTTTGCTGGCTCTCCATGGAACCTTTTGGCAATCGTCATGCTTTGGTCCTTGATTTGCGACGAAAATTGGGGGCATCACAGGTTCTCTTCATCGAATATTCATTACAGGAAATGGCTCATGGTATTGCGGGAAAGAATGGTTTCTCAGATTGCATCAGGATTTTAAAGCGGCTAGAGAATCTGTGGGTGATCTCTGTTATGAAGACTAAAGAGAATATATGGGTGATCTCTCTAACGAGATGGTCAAAGCCATCGTTTAGGGTTGATGTAGGCAAAGGTTATGGCGGCATCGGTGAGTGGAAAACAATGGCTTCATGGCGACAACCGTTTTGGGTTTAGATTGAAGGGTTTTTGTGTTCCAGAGTGGGATTAATGGGAGAATATATGGGACATGGCTTATCGATTTGGGGCATGGTGCTATCATGCTTGGATTCGATCTGTTGGAGGAGATTCCTAGGAAGGTGGGTAAAGGTCTTCGGTGGAGGAGGAGAGTTCTGGTTGGTGGGACAGACGCATCCTTGTATCATAATGGCATGGCTCGATTGTGGCGGTTGGGTCGAGGATCTCAAACAGTTCTATATGGACTTTGAGAAATTAGAGCTCGTATTTGGAGATGAGTTTGAGAGGGGCTTGCTAATCAGTGAGTTTGATTTTGAAGGGATGCTCATCTCCTTCAATGGTTTTTGTGGTACACAAGTGGTGGTCTCTCGTGAGTTTGTTTGCTAATGTGGTTTCGTTTGAGAGAGAGATCAAGGGAGAGTCTCTGGTTTGGATTTGGCAAGATCGACGATATTCGTCTTTTAAGGTTGGGTTGATGCAAGGTGGTGACGAGGTGGATCATATTTTATGTGGTTTGGGGCCAAGGATTTACGGGATTGTAACAAGGATTCGATGGTGTAAAGAAGATTACTCTTTGTTAAAGTTTCAATCGGGGTCCTTTTGGTTTCTGTTTTTTCTGGTTTCTTGTATCGGTGATTTTGGTTGTGAGGGACTTTTAATTGAGGAGAAGATGTTACAGATAATAATTAATAAGGTTTTAACTAACATGTTCTTGTTAAATATTGTTGGGAGTTTGAGTTTTCTTATTATGTAAGGTATAGAACGATAAATACGAAGAAGATGAATATTCTTTTGATTATTGTCCTTCATCGTCATCGTAAGACTGGCTTTAAACATGGTGATACCAATAAAGGTTGGTTCAAAGGTAGCATGGGTGCTGCAAAACTGAAAGACGATATCGAAAGTTTAGGGAATATGACTTTCCCGAAATTACCGGCTCGTCTATACTCGAAGAAAAGGATGGTGGATCCCTTGAAACCACCGGCTCGTCCGTGAAGATCTTGACATGGAACCGTAAAGGCCTAGGGGAGATTTGGTAGGAGACACTTGGAGAGATTTATGGAAAAGATTTAAGCTTGATATTCTGTTTTTGTCAAAGATTAAACAACCTAGTGTACTTTTAAAAAAATTTCAACTCCACTTTGGCTATAATAATTTATACACGGTTGATCCTATAGGATCAAGTGGAGGCTTGCTATTTTATTCAATGATGAAATAAAACTTGAAGTTCTTTCTGCTTCTAATCGCATTATTAACGTTAATGCTTCTATTTATGAATTCAAAGTTTCGATTTCCTTTGTTTATGGAGAACTTGTGGTCTCAGAACGGTGCAAAGTTTGGGATCAATTGATGCAAATAGGAACACAATGATTATCTCCTTTGATGATGATCAATGATTTGAATGAACTTATTGGAAACCATGAAAAAGGGGGAAGATGAGAACGACAACATCTTTTGTACTTTTTAACCAAATGCTTGGGCATTGCGGGATGACTGAATTTCCGTGCTCTGGAGATCAACTTTCATGGAAAGGAACAAGAAACAAACAAAATGCCCGCTGCAAATTGGATAGAGCGATAGGTAATGAGGATTGGCACAATGTGTTTAAATACTCGAAGGTCGAATATTTGGCTAGAATAGGTTCGGATCATCGGCCAATTCTAATGACTTTTAATTACAACTCGGAAAGATATCAGAATCATTTTCGCTTTGATAAAAGATGGATTGGTAAGGAGGGATTGGTAGAGGCCATAAAGACTGGATGGAAACGAACGAGGAATTTCAGGAACCCATGTTTATGGATAAAATAAAAAAAATTGTATGAATTCAATCTCTTGGTGGAGGAAGAATAATGTTTTACCAGGCAAACAAAATTTAGAGGCTTTGCAAGCTAAAATGGGGGGGGGGCCAAAAGANGCTTGGCAAGCTAAAGTGGAGGAGGCTCAAAATGATGATTCCATAAGTCCAGAGATAATCGTACAAATTAAGGGGAAATTGCAGGAAGCATACAAAGATGAGGAAATATTTTGGAAAAAAAGTAGGAATTTTTGGTTGAAAGAAGGGGATAGGAATACAAATTTTTTTCACGCTTCGACAAACAAAGACGAGCACGAAATCGGATCACATGTATTTTTAATATGCAAGGCAAATGGGATGAATCATGGAGAAAATAGGATGAATCATGGAGAAAATAACGGTCGAATATTTTGATGAGCTCTTTAGACCTACTATGATAGGTGATTTCTCACTGGTTCTCCATAATGTTGTACTTGTTATTACGGACCATATGAATCGGACATTAACCAGGAATGTAACGAAGGCAGAAGTAAAGAAAGCGTTATTTTCGATGCATCCAAAGAAAGCTCCAGAACCATATGAGATGACAACATTGTTTCTCAAAGATATTGGGGAGTTTTAAAAGATGATCTGGTCAAGGTGGTTTGGTAATTTTTTTACGTCAGGCAGATTCGATGATCTCATAAAAAAGACGCATATTTGTCTTATTCCCAAAGACAGATGACCCAAAAAGGATGACGGAACTTAGGCCAATAAGTTTGTGTAACGTGAGCTACAAAATTTTATCTAAGATTTTGTGTCTGAGGTTAAAACATATACTTCCCCGAGTAATTTCAGAGACTCAATCGACGTTCGTTTCAGGGAGATTAATTACATATAACATTTTGATAACTCAAGAAATGTTTCATGAGTTACGTGCCAGTCAGGCATGCAGATATGAGTTTATGGCCATAAAGACGGATACGAGTAAAGCTTATGACTGCGTAGAATGGCCTTTCCTGGAAACAATCCTTAGACGGATGGGAATCGGTAATTTGTAGATTTCTTGGTTGATGTGGTGTGTTCAATCAGTGTCATATAAAGTTCTATTTAATGGACAACCGACAAGACACATCGTTCCCCAAAGAGGACTCATGCAAGGACCCTCTATCACCATATTTTTTTTATTATATGTACGAAAGTGTTAATTGCCAATATAGAAAGGAAGAAATGGACAACGCTTTAACAGGGATTAAGATAGCAAAACATAGTTCAACAGTATCACACTTACTATTTGCGGATGATAGCCTCTTCTTTTGTCAAGCGGAGGATACACAATGCCAAGTAATCTTGATGTCTTATGGGATTATGAGAATGCCTCAGGTCAAGTCATTAATTTTGACAAATCATCAATTATGTTTGGAAAGAATGTCCCAGAACACAAAAAGCTAAGATGGGCATTATGAAGGAAGTGGTATGGGATCATACTTAGGAATCCCTAAAAGTCTAGGAGGCTCAAAAAGCCAGATTTTCAATTATATTAGGGAACATTTAGGAGACCGAGTCAATGATTGGTCCTCAAAGTTCCTATCAAAAGAGGGGAAGGAAAATATTATCAAATCAGTTGCCCTTGCACTCCCCAATTATATAATGTCATGATTCAAGCTACCCCAAGGCTAAACTACAAATTTAACCAGTGCGATTTCCCAATTTTGGTGGAGCTCCAATGGATATAACCGCGGTCTGCATTGGATTGCATGAGAAAAATTATGTGTTCCTAAGGATGAAGGAGGTTTAGGCTTTAAATCTTTAGAAAACTTTAACACAACTTTATTGGCCAAACAATTATGGAGACTCATCCAGTTTCCCGACTCATTAGTTGCTTGGATATTAAAAGGTAGATACTACAGGAATTTACATCGTTTACAGACTAAGAAGCCGTATTCTCTGTCATTTGGATGGAGAAGCATTATTGCTACACAAGAATTACTCAGACAAGATGTCCGAGTAAGGATAGGCTATGGGATTAACACATCAGTGTGGAATGACCCATGGATACCAGATACGCGACCACGACCAGCACGTGGACCGGGGAGTGATTGGCACCCTACGCTTGAGGTGCATCATTTAATAGATCCCACAACAAGGCAGTGGCGTGTACCGACGCTACGACAACTTATGGTACCAGAGGATGTAGAATTAATTGGGGGTATCCAGCCAAGTCGTTTTCCAACAAATGATGGCCTGATATGGAATTTTAAAAAATCGGAACAATATACAGTTAAATTGGGGTATCGTATTCTCCACTCAATGGAGGTAAACCGAATAAATAATTATGGTTGGGGGCCAAGTCTCGATGATCTAAAGGCATATTGATGTGATCCTTGTCGGGACGAAGGACCGGCTCCTAGGATGCGCTTCTCATCTTGGCGGTTGAGAGGATTGTAGCGGAAGACTTGTACGGTTTAAAGATGGTACACGTTCGGATGTGATGCACGAACAGTCGGATACGCGGAGGAACGGACGTTCGGATGAACTGGAACGAATGCAGAGGCCAAACGGTCAACTCTCGGAATAATCCGAACACGAAGTAATCGTGACGGCGAGAGGATGAACCCGAACGACGATGCGTGGATTGATTGAAACTTCCGAAGAGTTGCGGGATGCTCTCGGACTTTCGGCTTAGATTTGCTAAGAAAGAAACTCCTAAAGCACTAAGTTTCTTTTGGAACTCTAGAGAGAGAAACAAAAGAGAGAGAAAGTTTATAGAAAGTTGGTTCTTTTACAAATGAGGAGAGGTGCTCCTTATATAGAAAAAAGGAGTAGTTGGGAAGCACCTCATTAAATGAAAGACATTAATTAAAACTACTTAATAAAACTACTAACTACTATCCTTCCAACTACTTTGGGCGGCGCATTAATTAGCCGTAGCCTTCGGGGGCCGTTGTCACTAATGGGCTCGGAAAAATAGTCCCGGGACTTGCCTCGTTAGAAACCTTTCTCGGAAAATCCGGTGGGACAAAACCGAGAGAAGGAAAAAAGAGCACAAGTCCCGACACCTCCATTAATGACGGCTTTCGGAGGCTTGACTCACGATCAATGTGATCGGATAAGCACTCACGAAGCTGCCCGGATCTTGTCGGATAAGTTCGTTGATGACACGGTTGAGCTGCTTTGTCTTGGATCGGATCATTGGACCGGATGATTCGCCTAAGGCGTCTTCGGGATCCAACTGCTCGTCGGCTTCGGTTTCCTCAGGTTCAAGCCATTCGTCTGCGTGCCACGAGACCTCATGGGCGTTGGCCATGATCACATCATCCCCTCCAGTTGAAAGCGATTTGTCCTCAAATCGGAATCGTCGGAAAATTCTGCACGAAAAGGGAGTAAGTTAGTAACGTCAAAATCCGAACTCATGGTATACTTACCTTGAAGAACGAGTTCGTTGGCGTTGTCGTTGATGTCCTTTGTGATCTTGAACGGCTCGTCCATGCGCGGCATGGGCTTGGATTCTCTTGAAGGTTTCTTTAGATGAGGATATCCTGCAAAGAGAAAATTAGAACAATCGAAATTGTAAAGTAAAAGTCATATTCCGAAACCATTCATGCGCGGATTTGGTTTGAGCTTTGATTCGGATGGTGCTTTGTTGTTCAGCTGGTAGTAGGTGGCTTCGTTCGGTTGTCTTTGTCTTTCATTTGGATTCCTCCCGTGCGCTTCATAATTGTCTTGAAACCTGCATTGGGCGCTTCGGGCAAAGACAAGCGAATCATATCTTCGTGATGAAGAATAAGGAAATTGTTAAGTTCACAGGTACTTACCTTAGCTCGTTCAAACTTTCCGAGTGGCCATATGTAGGCTTGCGTTGTTCTGGACTTGGAAAGTTCAAAGTCGGGCGAGTGTAGGAACGATCGGCTTGTAGAGTTGATAACTTTCAGCTCCGAAATGATCTTGGCATGAAACTGGGTCGTGGTCGTTCCTTGATGGCTTACAAATATGAGCACATTGAATTATACCTTGATTCGTTCGGGTCTGGTCGGAATAAAATTTGAAGCGTGCACATGTACAGACTGCGAAAATCCAGATTTGCTTGGATTGTAAAATCCATATCTTTCGGGTCTGAGTAGTTGTGGCATTGATTCTAGTTCATCGTGATGCTCCAATTTGTTAGCTTTCCAGAACAATTGATTTCGTGGCTTAACTCCTTATGATCGGAGAGATAGGCTTTCTGGAGTGCTAGCATGTCAAAACTGTTTTCTGGACAGCTTTCGTGCTTCGGTGGTTGTGGCTTCAAATCGGCCAAGGATTCTTCGGGAAAGCCCGGATTATCATCATAATCTTTCCTTTTGGATAGATTCTCTTTGAAAATGGGTCGGCCTGTACCTAAAGAAAGCAAATCGGGCTTCATCCTTTTCTTAGAATCGAGATAAGTACCTCGAGTTCTTTGCTTCAGAGACGGTTGAAGACGGATTTCGTCCGGTAGGTTTTCGGGGCACCCTTTGGTTGAGTCGTCGTGGAATTCGGGCTCTTTAATCATAAAGAGTAAGGGTTGGTCGTGACTTCCCTTCGGCTCATTAAGATAGTTGCTTTTCGTAAGCTTGGACGCGGAAGTAGACGGGAACTCGGCGTTCTTCTTCTTTCTCAAGGCCATTTGGTTTTCGTAGACTTCCTTAGGCGTCATCGGAAGTAAGACGGTCTTTCGGCCCTTGAGCTCAAAGATTTGACGGTTAGTGAAACCATCATGAGTAACTTGGCGGTCGGTTTGCCAAGGCCTTCCGAGGAGAATGTGACTTGCGTCCATGGGTAAAACATCGCAAAGGATCTCGTCTTCATATTTCCCGATTGATAAGGGAACTCGGACTTGATGATTGACGAGTATCT
>OVAN01016824.1:0-10364 GCA_900406275.1 Anastatica hierochuntica
CTATACAAATTTATAAAAATAATTTATATAAACTATAAAAATTTAAGTTTACTCATCTGATATTTTTTCTAAAATAATCTAACGAGTTTGTTTCACGGTATTTCGGGTATCGAATATTATCCAAGATTAACCCATACGAGTATCCGCGGAAATCTGAAAGTTCAAAAACCTCAAATATAAACCCAAACTCAGAATTTGATATAACTGAAAATTCTAAAATTTTGAACCTGAACCCGAATCTGAAACTCAAAATAAACGAAGATTCTAAACCCGGTACTTGAAAAATATAAACATAATTAATAATATATAAAATATTTACAAAAACCCGCGCTGTTGCGCTGATCGAACTCTAGTTCTACTTAAGCTTGAAGGGACTCTATGAGTCTCTCTCTCTCTCACATCATCTTCATCTTCAATTCCTTAGTTATTTCACCATTTTTCATTATATGCAATTAGGGGAATCTCTTTTTGTTTTTGTAGCAAATGTTGTTTAGTAAGAGAAAACTATGATACAAATGTACAATACAAATTTGTTTTAAACAAATTTGTTTAGAGCATTAAACAGATTTGTTCTACATCTTCTCTACTAATTCTAAAACAGAGGCAAAATAAAAACATAGGCAAAATAAAACAAAGTTACATCCAAGAGATTTTGTACTCAGCTCTATCTAGTCTACCTTTCTTTGCCAATGAGTCTGCTATATTGTTGTTTCTTCTCTGGATATGTTGGAAAGTATAACAACAAGGTTCTCCTGACAGATTGAGAATATCATATATGTATGTATTAAGACCTGTGTGGCAGTGAGTAGAATCCATAAGTGTGAGTCTCCTTTGTAAATTGTCATACAATATCTGATTATCTCCCTTGAATCTCACTTTGTTATAAGCCAGCTTTCTTATCTGGAATATTGCATCCCTTAGCAAAAGCCTCTGCTTCTAGTGAACTACAAATAGGTTCGGTAGATGTAGAACCTTGTATCATAGCATTTCCATCATGGGAGCTTAAACACCATCCTATACCTGCCTTTCCAGAGTCAGAAATTCAGGACGCATCAACAAAACAAACTAATTGTGATGTGTCATGTCGCGATTCTGCTTGTTTGTCTGATATTACTTTCAATCAAACTTCAAGGCTTCCTGATTCATCTCCCTTCATCAACTCAGTGTTATGTTTCTCATCTCCAACATGTGCATTTAGCCATCCTTGAGTGCCATCTAAGGCTTTTAGAATAACTGAGGGAATTGATAATCATTCATTCTAGAAAATGAGATGATTTCTCATCCCCCCAAATTCTCCAACCAGTGGTAATGGCTAGGTTAAAAGAAATATCGTTGCTTTGTTTAATGGATTCGGGAACCTAGTCCACATTTTGCTCCAAAGTATTTTGTAGTATTTGATCTCGTGTAGGTGCCTTAACATGTGACAATTCCCATATTTCCCTGGCTACTATGCATTTGAAAAGTATACGTTCTACGGTTTCCGTATCTTCTCCGTAGGCCAAGCATCTTTCATTAAGCTTTATTCCCCTATGATTCAAAGTTGTTCCCATAGGAAAACCATTGTTTACAACTCTCCACCAGAAATGTTTCTCTTTTGGCAAATTCGGAAGCCTCCATATATGTTTGAAGTTAAAATCTTACTATGAGTTAGGAGGGTTGAAATTGTTATGGTTAAAGTGATAACCTGATTTGACTGTGTAATCTCCTTATTTTGTGTGCTTCCATGCGATGAAATCATTTTGGATTGTTAGATTGGGCCTTATGCTTTTGATGAGGGCAATGTCTTAGAGTATTAATCTTTTTAGATAGTTTCTCATTACGCAAGCTTCTTGTATATTGAAGCATAAGATCACATACCCTTGTATCATCTTTGGCTCTACCATCTGGAGATGATGCTGGTTTATGGTGGGACAGTAGGTAGCCAATTATCCTTGTAAATCTTGATGCTTGAACCGTCTCCTACCATCCACTGAGACCCTGCTTCTATTGTTTGAATTACTTGATGGAGTCCTTTCCAAGCAAAGGATGGTTTGGAACCTCTTTCTGCATCCAAAACTGTTGATTTAGGGAAGTATTTTGCCTTATAAACTCTAGCCAGCAATGTGTTAGGATGTTTCAACATTCTCCAGATTTGCTTAACAACTAGAGCCCTATTGAAATTGTTGAAGAAAGATAGTAATTTTGAACTTGTTTTGTAAGAAAGTTTGTAACTTTATGCTTGTAGCACACAAAAACCTCACTATCTCTCTTTGATTCGATTGATCTCTCGTTTGTTTGAATAAAAATGAGAAAGACACAAACTTTGTTCACCCAGTTCACGATTCAAGGAGAATCGCTACGTCTGGACCGAGATTACTCGGAAATCCACTAAAAAGACTTGGTTACAAAAACCCTTAAGAAAACTGCTACGAAACTTGCAACAACCTCTACTTGTTCTTTCTCTGTATCACTTCTTTTCTCTCACCTTGACAGACATTGTTACAGCTTATGTATCCTTATATAGCCTTTTGCACATATCCTTTTTGCTCCCTTTCACCTCCTCTGTTCGTACTACTACAGAGGAAAATGACAAAACAACAACTTGAGCTGGCAATAGGTTAATTACTCCTTTGCCCTTGATTTGTTGCAGAGAGCACGTGAGCTCCTCGTACCTCTTCTTTAAGACAAAGCTGAAACCCTCTGTCTGATACAAAATCTCTGTGATACTTAAGCAAAAAACAACAAAATCTATTAAATCTCTCATTCATAGACCTCCCATGTTTTTAGCTTTAGTTATTTTGTCCCAAGAAATCCAAGGAATTTTAAAATTTTCTTTTGATATCTTCCACCTATATTGTCTTATGGTCTGAGTAATTTGATTTAAAAGCTTTTTAGGTAGAAGAAAGCATTGCATGGCGTAATTCAGTATGGCTTCTGCTACTGATTTTATTAGAATTTCTTTTCCAGCAAAACTCAACAATTTAGTGAACCAATTCTCTATCTTTCCTTCTACCTTTTCCTTAAGAAAGTTAAAAACACGGGATGTGTTCTTCCCTATAATTTTTGACAAGCCTAAATATTTACCTACTCTCCTTGTCTTAGTAGTAAATATGGCTTCCTTGATATGCTCTTGTAATTCCAGAGGAGTGTTTTTTTCAAAGATTATTACAGATTTAGTATAGTTTACCTATTGTTCTAAAGTTTTGCCATAGATTTCCAAAACTTGTGAGATCTTGAGACATTCTTCTTCTGAAGCTCTACAAAATAGTAAAAAATCATCAACAAAGAGCATGTGTGTTATAGCAGGACCACTTCTGCTAGCTCTAAAGTCATGAATTAGACCTTTCTTTTTTAAATTATGAAGTGCATTTGACAAACCTTCTGTACATAATAAGTAGATATAAGGTGATATATGATCACCTTGTCTTATACCTCTTTTTGGTATTATGTTTCCCACTGGTGAACCATTAATCAATATTGAATATGATGCATTTCTTACACAAGACATTACCCAATATATCCACTGATTTGAAAAACCAAAGATCTAAGCATGTATTCAATAAAGCCACACTCTAAACAATCAAAAGCTTTGGCAATATCTAACTTTAAAGCCATAAACTTATATTTTCTATTCCTTGTAATCAAACTGTGAAGGAATTCATGCGTAACAAGGATATTATCAGTGATTTGCCTATTGGGAATGAAAGCATATTGATTCTCTGTAATTATATCATTCAGTCAGGGTTTCAATCTTTCTGCCAAAATTTTTGAAATGATCTTGTATACAATATTGTAGAGACTTGTTGGCCTATAATCCTTGACTTCTAAGGGGTTATCTATTAGGAATTAAGCAAATATTAGTCTTATTGATGTCTAGAGACATAAAACCATTACTAAACAAAATTTAAGATAGAATTTGTTACCCCTTTTCCAATAGTTGGCCAATGATGATGATAAAAGCCCGCATTGAGTCCATCTGGTCCAGGAACTTTTTCATGGTTCATCATTTTTAAAGCTTGAATGATTTTTGGTTCTGTGACAAGCTTTGTAAGATATTTGTTCATTTGCTCATTCGCTCTTGGTTTGATTTCTCCTAACCTCCTGTAATCTGCATCATTAACATTACCATTAGATGTGTATAAGTTCTGGAAGTATTCCACAATGACTTGTTGTATTTCTTTTTCTCTAAAAACTGTAACCCCTTCTTGATTTTTAGTTGAGGATATTCTGTTGGTTGATCTTCTACTCTTGATCTTCTCTCTTATATTCTGAAAAAGTTGAGATTTCATATCATTTATAACATGATAGTCCACATTTTCAGATTCAAAGGTTTCATTTAGCTTTCTTTGCAGATCCTCTATTCTCCTCCTAGCATTTTGATTATTTTGTTTTTTCCATTTAGATAAGCTATCTCTACAGTGCTGGAGGACTATGTGAATGTTCTTTGGTGATAAACTTTTATATTTCTCTTCCCATGTCTCTTGAATAACTCTTCTTAATTCTAAATTACTTCTCCATCTATTATCATACTTAAACCACTTTTTCTCTTTCCAGCTAATATCAGAAGTAAAGAATAAGATAGGTATGTGATCAGATGTATACTAGTTGAAGAGTTTCAAGTAAGCTTTTGGGAAAGAATCTTGCCATTCAACATTGGCCATAGCACGATCTATCCTTTTTCCATCTAAAGGATGATATTATTCGAAAAGAAAGAGTACAAACTACAGAGATTAAGCTGGCAAGGAACTAAGCATTTCCGGAGCCAAAAGCCGACGAGTCTACATAATAGACCCCCAAAGCCAAACAACACAGATAAGCGTTCTGATTCATACAAACAATGAATCTAAAAAATGAACAAACCCTGTCTAAAAGCATGAACTGATGAAAAGCCAAAAGAACTCGATTGGAGGAGAAGAGGAGCTGAGCTTTACGAGCCGAAAATACAGAGGGTAGAAGACACCATCGAACCTAATTATATTGCTCCTCAAAAGAAGGAGCCACGAGAACACCGACGATAAATACCCAGCCGAAGAGGATAGTGCTACTATTAGCACCAAGGAACACAAACTACGACCAAAGGCACGTGGCTCTACACACTGCCTTACAGAGGAGCCAGAAAAACCGTTGCTCCTATCTTGTAGGTTGAGCACACCTCACACACGAATCTTTTGACCCAAAACCAATTAAACGATGAAACACCTCCAATAGGGACCGCCATACACACCCGAAGAACGAAGGAGCAACAAACAACAACATAACCTCATAACAACTCAAATGATTCCACAGACAAAACAAACCCCAAGGAACTACTAAAGACCTAGGAATGTTCAGCTTTAGATTCACCGCACCTCAAAAAAGGCATCGGAGGTGAGCCATATAGCAAAGAAGGACTCATACCTTATTAGAACAGCTTTGTACAATATATATACACGTCTACAGCTAGGGTAATTAGAACATTGTAATTACATTTAGACCCTTAATAATATATTTACTCATATGTCTATACGCCCCCTCAAGATGGAGGTGTCTTGGTAACTTCAATCTTGTTTGTTGCATCCTGGAATGGTGTGCGTGGTAAAGGTTTCGTTAGAGCATCTACCAATTGATCTTTCGTGGAGACATGAGTAACACAGAGTTGGCCGGATTGCACTTGTTCGCGAATGAAGTGGTAGTCAAGTGCGATATGTTTCATTCGAGAGTGAAAAATTGGATTGGCACACAAGTATTTCGCTCCGACATTGTCGCAATATATCATTGGTGCAGTAGGAAGAAGCAGACTGAGATCGTTGAGGAGTGAACATACCCATCTTACTTCCGCAGCGGTGTTTGCTACAAACCTATATTCAGCTTCTGTTGATGAGCGAGCAACACCCTTTTGTTTCTTCGACCACCAAGATATTGGGTGGCCACCAAAGTATATCAAATATGCATTTGTGGATACGAAATCGTCGGTGTCTCCAGCCCAATCTGCGTCTGAATATGCATGAAGAGAAAAAGGATTAGATCATCGAAGAAGTATACCATGTGTTGTAGTGCCCGCAAGGTATCGGAGGACACGTTTCGCCGCATTCTAATGATCAACAGTTGGTTTATGCATGAACTGAGATAACCGATTAACCGCGTAAGCAATATCTGGCCGTGTAAATCCCAAGTATTGTAGGCTGCCTATTACCATTCGAAAATGAGATGGATCTTGTAATGGTGTGCCGGTATGCAAGCTGAGCCTTGGCGTTGTGGCTAACGGTGTATAGACAGGTTTTGCATCAATCATATGTGTTTTAGTCAGGAGGTCTAGTATATATTTACGTTGCATCAAATGTAACCCTTGCGTTGTTCTTGTGACCTCTATTCCCAGAAAATAATGCAAATCGCCAAGATCTTTCATGGAGAACCGTTGACCAAGGGAGGTGATGATGCTATTGACGAGAGAGGGGCTGCTTCCGGTGACAATTATGTCATCGACATAGACGAGGAGGTATACAATATGCGCTCCATTCCGTAGTACGAACAAAGATGTGTCCACCGTTGAATTTCTAAACCCAACAGAGATGAGATATTGCTTTAGTTCCTGATACCATGCTCGTGGTGATTGTTTTAACCCGTAAGTAGCTTTATTGAGGCGGCAGACATAGTGAGGTCTATCTTTATCCACAAATCCAGGGGGTTGAGCCATATATACCTCATCAATTAACTTAGCTTGTAAGAATGCGTGGTTGACATCCAATTGGCGTAAAAGCCATCCTTTGCTTTCGGCTACACCAAGCACTGTGCGCACTGTGGTGGCCTTAATGACCGGGCTGAATGTTTCTGCAAAATCTATGCCATGTTGTTGGTTAAAACCACGCGCGACGAGCCTGGCTTTGTACCTATCAAGAAGACCATTTGGTAACAATTTAGTAGTAAACAACCATCGACAGCCAATAATGTGTTGTGTCGCTAATGGAGGAACCAAATCCCAGGTTCTGTTCCGAATTTGAGCATTAAACTCTTCGGTGGCAGCATTCCGCCATCGATCATCTCGCATAGCTTGGGTTATGGTAGTTGGTTCAGGATATCGGTTTGGTGGTTTGGCTAAAGAGAGGGCAAATTTCTTATTTGGTTTTCGAATATTATTTTGGGAACGGGTTGTCATTTTTTGTGGTTGGTGTTTCTCTGGTTGGGTATGAACAGGTTGAGGATGTTCAGGTCGTGGTTGATTTGAAGAGGAAGGTTGGTCGATTGTGTTTGTATTGGTTTGGGATTGTGGGTTTTGGTGGGTTTGAGTATTAGTAGATGGTGTAATATTAGGAATATTTGGGTTATTGGTTAGTGGGCTTTGTGAAGTGGGCCTTGGCTGATTGGTTTGAGACAAATTAGAAATAAAGTTAGGAATTGTTTCACCTGGATTTGTGGTCGTAAGTCTCTACGAGTCTTCCGAAGCAGGTGGTGTGACCACCGCGTTTGATGGCGACACTGACAGAGGAAGGTTCGAGCTTGGTGACGCCATTGTCTCGGAGTGTGGAGCTATCGGAGCTTTACGAGGGAGGGCTATTAACGGTGGGGTCCAAGGATTTGAAGGTTCGGGTGATGGTGTTTTGGTTAACGGTGGTGTTGGGTGTTGAAAGGGGAACGTCGCTTCTTCAAATTGGACATGGCGGGAGACATACATCCTACCGGTGAGTGGATCGAGACACAAATATGCACTTTGTGTGTTTGAATATCCGAGGAATATATACGGCTTTGACTTATCTTGGAGCTTGTGGGAGTTGTACGACCGAAGCCACGGAAAGCACAACACATCCAAACACTCGGAGATTGTTGTAATTTGGCGGGCGTTGAAACAGTTTCTGGAACGGTGACTCCATAGAAAGAATCGGCGTCGGTAATATGTTGATGAGATAAACCTCGACAGCGAATGCATATGGCCAATACGACTTGGGTACAGAAGCTTGCGACATCAGAGTCATACCCGTTTCTACAACGTGTCTATGTTTTCTCTTGGACATACCGTTGTGCTCGGGTGTGTGTGGTGGTGTGGTAAGATGGGTGATTCCGTGTTCTGTCAAGTAAGAGCGAAGCGCAATAAATTCGCCGCCATTGTCAGAGTAGAGTGTAGTGATTTGGGTCTGGAGCTGCTTTTCAGCGAGAGCTTTGTACACAATGAAGATTTCACGTACTTGGGATTTCTTTTGGAGTGGATATAACCATGTATATCTCGTATAATGGTCTACGAGAAGAAGATAATACTTGTGGTTTTCTTTTGAAGTTATGGGTGAGGTCCAAAGGTCTGTGAAAATGATTTGTAAAGGGCGGTTTGAAACAATTGAAGTTTTGGAAAAAGGTAATTTATGGCTTTTATTAATGAGACAATGGGTGCAAGATAAGTGTTTATTTGAAGAATCAGAAAGAGGTAATTGAAATTTCGAAACAATCGAATGTAAAATAGATGTTGATGGATGTCCTAAACGGGCATGCCATGAGAAGACACTGGTTTTGGGTGATGGAGAGGCGAAGAAGGTTTGGATGAGCTGCAAAGTTGTAGGCCACTCGTAAAGCTCGTCTCTAGTCCGTCCTCGGAGTAATGGGGCCCCCGTGCTGAGATTCTTCACCTGAAAGTATGTCGGGAAAAATTCGACAGAGACTTGGTTAGAGTTGCATAAACGGTAAACAGAAATGAGGTTCTTATGAATATCGGGAACATATAAGACATGGTTTAAAGATAAAGGTCGATTGTTTGAGGAGAGTAAAGTGGAACCCGTATGCGAGATGGCAAGGCCAGAGCCGTCTCCAATCAGTACTTCGTCGCTGCCCGTGTAAGGCTGGTGTAAAGACAGGTTGGACAAGTCGCTAGTGAGATGATGTGTAGCGCCGCTATCGACAATCCATTTATTTGCTGTGTACGGTGGTACAACAGAGAGGTTGGCGTGAGGTTGCCACGGAGTGAATGGACTACGGTGTGGCATCATTTATGTGTTCAGGCTGCGTTGTTGCTGGTATTGAGGACACCTGCGAGCGCTATGACCTTGTGTTCCGCAGAGTTGACATTTCCCAAGGTACGGGCGAGGCGTGTATGAAGCAGGTTTGTTGTTGTATTGCTGTTGTTGCCAAGGAAGTGATCGATTATTGAAGTTGTTCCTGTTGAAGCTTGGTTTAGTGTTGTGGTTACGGTTGCCTCCTGTGTTGTTGTTACCGCGATAGGAGACGGTGTTAGTAGACGCTGGAAGGGAAGCAGGGATCTGTGAAGCTTGAAGCTTTGCTTCGTGATTTAACAATCTTTCATGGATTTCAGTTATGGATGGTGGAGTATCTTTACTTTCAATCTGATCAGCAATGATTTTGTATTCTTCGGGCAGGCCATCGACGACAAACTCCACTTGATCTTCATGATCAAGAGGCTTCCCAAGTATAACTAACTGGTCGAATCGCGTTGTGAGGCCCTGGATGTAATCGTCAACAGACTTGTCGCCTTTCTTCCATTCTTTGAGTTGCTGGCGCAATTGCTTAATGTGTCCTCGACTTGGTTTCGAGTATGTGGAGATTAAGGTCTCCCAGATTTGAGATGCAGTGGTTGCACGAGACACTAAGAGTTGAACAGAGGTTGATATTTCACCAAGTAAAGCACTGTAAATGAGTTTATCTTGCCTCTTCCAATGATTTGTAGTCAGGATTGGTGATGATGTTACCATTTGTGGTAATCGTCGGGGCAGGAATCGGGAGAGAACCATCGAGATAACCAGCTAGATCATAAGCGTCAAATAAAGCATGTACTTGTTTACTCCACATCAAATGGTTGGTACTTGTGAGTTTTGCGACGTTGGTCATGTTAACACTGTAAAGTGTTTGATTGTTGATGATGATTTGATCATTAGAAGAGACAGGGGAATTGTTTGCTGCTTGATTCATGTTTGAAAAGGAGAAGAGGCGGCTGGAAAAAAAAAGTTAGTTGGCTCTGATACCATATAGCAAAGAAGGACTCATACCTTATTAGAACAGCTTTGTACAATATATATACACGTCTACAGCTAGGGTAATTAGAACATTGTAATTACATTTAGACCCTTAATAATATATTTACTCATATGTCTATAAGCCATCGGTAGCTAAACCCTGAGAATCACAACTCCCTAAACCAGAACAGGTCAGCCTTGCCTTGAATCGAAGGAAGATCCGACGAATCTCCACCCTTTCCGTCAGATCTGGACTCTCTCGCTTCTCGAATGAACGAAAAAACCAGCGCAAATCCGACTAAACACAGATGAAAACCTTAAGTCTAACCTCACGGCTCCTAGGAGGCCGCCGGAGAAGACAAAAAAACTGGGGCTTCTTAACGGCGTTCTTCTTCTTCGCGAGTCTGTGGGGTCAAGAGCTAGAATGCTCTTAATGAAGAAAAACTAATCTTACTTACT
>OVAN01016825.1:0-10363 GCA_900406275.1 Anastatica hierochuntica
TTACAATTTTACGGTTAATCTCATGGTTAACCGACAGTTTAAATACGGTTATGGTTAAAAATTACGTTTAACCATAACTAATATATTTTTACAGTTGACGGTTACGGCTGTAACCGTTTCATACGGTTACGGTTTGAAAACGTATCGGTTACGGTCCGAAATACGGTTACGGTTAGGTTTTGGCCATGCCTAGTTTGTACCGGATTTGTTTCTGGTTTGGTCGAACTTCCAACTTTAAATTATTAACTAGATTTGGACTCGCGCTTTCAAAGCGAGGAACTAACCTTTTTTGTATAATGTTTATAAAAAAAGGTTAAAGATGATATTAGTTTTAATTATAAATAAACTATAATAAAGAACAAATAGTTTTATTATTGAAACGTATTAACGACATGGATTGTCGATTCGACTTCAAAATAAAAATGAGTTTCTCGTACCATATATTTATATCATATGCGACGCAATGATACAATTATAAAGTCAATTCACTTATATTATCGTTGTCGAACTTCTTACTATTTTATTAATATAAAAATAATAAATTTTTTGATTCGTGCTTTAAAAAATTCGTAATACAATAATTGAGAAGCCTTGCATGTATGGTATGAATCCTTACAATAATCCATATATCTAGATTACTGTATGAACTTAAACTCGTAATCAATATATTTAGATTACTGGAATATTAATTAAATTATCGTAAAAAATATAATAAATCAACCAATATCTTTTATTATAAAAAGTAACCATATTCTGATAAATCAATCGTTACCATAAAAAATCTTAGGAATTTAATTTTTCGAAAGTTCAAAAACAGGATATAGGATATATATTGTTAGACAATATTTTTTTAACGAATTAGTTATCTTTGTTGAAATCTATTATCATTCAAAAAATTAATTTTTTTTAAGACATAGTTTTAAAAAAGTGCATATCACACGTAATCAAATATACATTTCAGAGTAACTGGTTGGGTTGTGAAGTTTAATCTCAGTTTGATGTCGCTTAAATTTCGGTTCTCGATAACTCACAGCGAGCAAACAATTTAGGAAAGTGTGAAGTAAGAGAGAAAACGGCAGATAGTCAGTAAATTTTTAAGCAAGAAGTACAATATACTCGAATCAATGGATTATTGTACTCAGGTCACTGAGAATAATGAAAGAATGCTATGGGCAGTGTCTGAATGGTTATACCAAAAAGTATCCACTTTGGTGATTCTCAACCTCAGAGTTGAGAAATAGAAGTCAGAATATGTCTGATTCAGGATAGGATAAAATGCCATAATCTTACTCAACTAAAGCACCTGCAATGATTTTGTAGGCAATAAACTGTCTTTCAAAAAAGTAACCTATCTGTTGGATATATAAATTCAAACATCCTAACACCATACGCTCTCCTCATTTGAGTTCTTAATAACAAACAGATTACATGATCCAACAAAACATTTCCTCAACCTAATCTTTGACACAAAACTATGTACCAGCTCACTTAACAAACAACTATCAAACAATTCTTCTCCTTAACTTGGTTTGCAAATTAAGTTCAGACAGACATTTTCAACGCAAACTTTTGTCATAAACTCGGTTTTGGCATATCAAATTCAAACATCCTCAAAGCACATCATGGAAATATGTAACTCCAATCACAAGTTTTATGAGAAAAATGTGTACAAAACATGTCATCAACCTAAATCTTAGAAACAAAAAACTATATACAAGCTCATGGTAAAAAAATGTCTAGGCATGTCTCAAGTGCAAAACTTTCTGCAACTCATCTCTCAAATATCAATGAAGAACGGGGAAAAAAAAACAAAGTGAATATCAAAAAGCTTTAATATACACACAAGAAGAAAGAAGCTTACAGTTGTTATTGATCATCTTCTTCTTTCAACAGACCTGAGACGAAATTCTAAAAGCCAGCTATTAAACTGTCCATCACTAACCTTCAACATCTCTGATAATGGCATCAAAATCCCATGTTCTTTAAGCAATCTATGCCTCGGCTTTATCTTCCTCTCTAAGCTAAAAGAAAAGTACTGAGGGAAACGTTTCAGCTCCTTAACATCTCCACGCATCTCCTCCAAGAAGAAATTCACTTTCGGAGCTAAGTTGTTATCCACACTGTATGTTAACAATGCCGGAGATCTCACCACCATCGTCGCTACCTCTTCTCTAGTTAACCCTAATCCTTCTTCAAGGCATTCGATTTTGGGAATTAGGGTTCGCTCGACGCTAGATACGAGCAAAACCGTGTTTCGCGACGTAATGGCGTCGCGTCCGACGAACCCTAGGGTTTTGAGGAACTTCAATGCGGGACGAAGCTGAAAATCTACAGAGGATATGAGCAATCGAGGACAACGAGTTATCGATTTCGGAATGTCTTTCTCTGAAATCGAGGTTTCGTCGGATAAGAAGCGTAACACTGGTAAGATATCAGATTCTGGATCTGAAGTCAACAAATCAGGGAACATATCGAGAATCCGACCGACGGCTGGCCTCGAGAGTCCTGTAGAAGAAAGAAGAGACTCGACGGAGACGACGGAGGAGATAGGAGCAGCACGGAGAGATGGGTTTACGCGGAGAGCCTTGTGAGGATCGACGTTGAGGTCTTGAAGGTAAATAAGCTTCTCTCGGAACAGAATCCCAGTATCGGGAGTTTCTCCGGCGAAGCATCTCACTCGCACGGCGGAGAAACGCGGCGGCGGAAACAGACAGCACCGGGAAACAATCATCATCGGGAAATAAAGGTTCAATCCTTTCACTTGGTGCCGAGTGAGGGAGTGAGATAAAAAAAAAAAACGCGGAAGAAGGGTAAAAATGTAATTTCTTGGATTTGCAATAAACGGCGTCGTATTAGTTCTTGTTGTTCGTCTTGTTCTTCTCCAATGGAATCCCTATTCTCAAGCAGGTCTATCAGAAGAGCGGTTTTTTCGCGGAGTCGTGTGTAAACCGCAATCGTCTTCTCTGTCTCCATCTCCGCCTCTGGTTTTTGATTCTTCGTTCTCGAGATCCTTTTTTAAGATCTCATCCCTCATGGTTAGTATCAGCTTGGCGTTTCATTTTTCCTCTTTGGGTAAGTTCCTCTCTTTCCTTTTTCCTCTTTACATGTTAACGACGATTAGGGTTTTGACGTTTGTGATGGAATAGAAATTAGTTTGATTGATTGTGTATGAAAATTGAGGAAGAAGAATTTGATGTGGGTTTTCAGTTTGGGATTTAACAGGATGGGAAGGGTGAAATTGAAGATAAAGAAGTTAGAGAACATAGCTGGACGCCAAGCTACCTTTTCTAAAAGGAAACATGGCATCTTGAAAAAGGCTAATGAGCTATCAATTCTTTGTGACATTGATCTTCTTCTTCTCATGTTCTCTCCTTCTGGCAAACCTGCTTTATGTTGCGGTACTCGAAGGTAATCATCAGCCTGCTTCCTCCCTTGTCTTGTCATGTCTGAATCTATTCATTTGCTGTGACTGACTTCTCTTGTTGTACAGTAGTATTGAAGAGGTGATTGCTAAGTTTTCTCAAGTATCACCCGAGGAAAGAACTAAAAAGTTAGTTTCTTTGTTACCTTCTTGTTAATATGTTTCTCTTGAGGTTGCTTTCTTCTTCTTTTACTCATAGTTGCATTTTTGTATACAGGAAGTTCGAGAGTCTTGAAGTAAGTTGTTTCACACGATTGAAAGAAGAAGTCTATTTCAACATTATACCAATCCTCGAGTAGCTTTTCTTTTTGGTCCCTGATTAAGTTGTTTCTCTTTTGAAAGCTCAGATCTTGAAGAAAACTTTCCAAAAGTTGGATCACGATGTAAATATACGCGAATTTATTACCTCAAGGTGAGTAGGTTACAGTTTTTTAACAAAATCTTCTGCGAGGAACTTCATAATCGTTACTATGAACATTAACTTTTCCTCTCCTCTCTTGTTTGCTTTTTCTTCTGTGGTTTCAGTAATTCAACAACTGAGGTATTCACTTTAAGCTTTTCCCCCCTTCAATCGTGTCTATGAGATATGCCAAAGCCTAGAACTAGAACTTTATGAATCTGCAAATTTTCCAGGAATTGAGTACTCAAGCAAGGATTCTACAAGCTCGAATTTCTGAGATATATGGAAGATTAAGGTAAAGATCTTTCTGACCATGATGATTCTTTGCTTTCTTGATGTTCAGTGCTTTGTTTCATACTTGTTTGTGTCATGTTCTGCAGTTATTGGACAGAACCTGATAAGATAAACAACGTTGAACACTTAGGGCAGCTCGAAATTTCGATCAGGCAATCCCTTGAGCAATTGCGTGCTCATAAGGTTTCCCTTGTTTAAAACTTTTCAATTTCACTTCATTTGAGAAACGAAAAACTTAGCTTTTTGTCAATAGGAACATTTGGGGCAGCAGCAACACGCGATGCAAATAGATCACGCAAACTTTGTTAAAGATTGGTCAACCTGCTCGGTAATTTGCTTAAATGATTCTTTTTATTTTTGAAATAACGTCAAATCTTAAACCATCTGGCTATTTAACTTTCAGTTGCAAGATGGGATTCAGATTCCTTTAGAACAACAGCTTCAATCTATGTCATGGATTCTTAATAATAACAACGGCACCAATATTGTCACCGAGGAGCACAATTCAGTCCCGCAGAGGTTAGCTAAAACTCTCACTGAGAGACATTTATTCTTCCAATTTTGAATATTATCTTAAATCCAAATCTCTATGTTATACACAAAAGGGAAGCCGAGTGCTCTGCGAGTTCTTCATTCGGGAGCTATCCAGGCTACTTTGGAGCAGGGAAATCTCCTGAGATTACAGTTTCGGGTCAGGAAACAAGCTTTCTTGATGAACTAAACACCGGACAGGTGAAACCGCAAATAAACTTGCAGCAATTTACCAATAATACCACAGCATACAGTCCAGTTCTGCAGAATGATCTTACTCATCACCAAACGTTACCTCCTCCTCCTTCTCATCCTCCGGTTTATAACTTTGCAATGAACCAGAGAGAGTATCATGTGAATGGATTCTTCGAAGCACCACCTCCTGGATCTCCTGCTTGCAATAACCAAACTAGGTTTGGTTCTCACGGCAATTCCTTGCCTTGCTCAGTCTCCATGCTCGACGAATACTTGTTTTCCCAGGTAAAAAACAGAAACTTTTACTTGTTTCTTTGAACACCAAAACTCTAAGTGTGTGAAAAAGCTGTATAGAGGCATCAAAATCAAAACTTTTCCTGAGATTCAAGGTGGTTATTTGTTTTTCTTGGTGATGTGGACTTTTTTTTTGGCCTCCTTGCAGATGCAGCAACCGAACTGAGAGAGTTGATGAATGATGATGATAAAACATCTCAATGAAGAAACTCGATTTTTTTTTTTTCAGAAACCGCAAGAAAAGATAACAACTGCAGATTTCTGAATTGGTTCCAAGAAGAAGAAAAACCAGTGGGTGAATTGCAGTAGAATGCAACCAACCTCACTCGCACAGAAATTTTGTTTTCTAAGTTTTCAACAGATTTTTTTTTAATTAATTTTTTTGTTATACACAATCGGATGAGATTTTGATTGGGAAAAAAAAAAAGATATTCCCAATTTGTTGAGGCAATATGTTTTAGCGTCTTTGGAGGCTTGTCGAGTGACATGGAAAACTCTCCTTCCTACAAACTGTAGATGTATTTATTATATATCCGTTTTATTCGTTCAATGTAAAACAAACAAGGACTAATGTTTATTGGTTATAGTTTATGACTTAATGTTTGTTGATATGGTTTTGAATGAGGTTAAGATACAAAGTTTTGCCAGAGTGTCTATCAGCGGAAGTACGATAGAAAATGTTATAGAGAGCCGGGCTTTGTCACAGTGTATGAGACAGTGGACGATGCTACAGACTATTAACGATGTTGCAGAGGCTCTAACAGCAGGCGAGTGAAGATGCAAGATGTCTGTAGCAGAGGCCGTTGACAATGTTATAGCAGGCGAGTGAAGATGTAAGATGTATGTAGTAGTGTCTGAGGCAGTTGACGATGCTACAACGATAGTTGACAATGCTACAACAACAATTGACGATGTTATAGCGAGGTCTTTTGATAAGCATGAGCTGACAATGATCGAGCTGAGAATATTTTCATAATCGGATCTGAATATTTTTGGAGAAAAGAAAGATGACTTGAAGATTTATCTTGAAGAATATTCTACTCGATTCAAGATGGAGTTCATAAATGCGTGGAGAATATTTAGGAAGAATATCACATAGGAAGATCTTGTAGGATATTCTCCTTGTGGTTGTCATCTAGATTTTCGAGGGACTCATCTGGTGTATAAAGTAGGATGAAATGTCTTGTACTCAACCAGACTTTCAGAAAGAAAAAAGAGAGAATAACGTTATTGGTTAAATGTTTCTAGAGAGAAACATAATGGCTAAGGTGAGAAATCTTTAGAATCTTGTATTCGGTCCAAAAGTTGTATTAGGCTAATGTGTTATGTTCAAAATTATTTGTAATTTGTTTATGAATTAATTCTAGTAATGCATGTTTCTTTTTTAAAGAAATCTTTGTTACACCTTCGTCTTATAGCTTCTGTCATACTTCGCATGACAAAAGTCTTTGTAGTAGATCTCGTACTACGGTTCCTGGCGTAGTTCTCACACTCTCAATATTAACATAAAAGAGTTAACATAGAAGATCATTCTTAGAGTGATAACTAAATATTTTATTTCATTTAGTTGGATTAGATATTGAATATTGAATTTTGAGGAATTGGTTTAGAATAAACCTAAATTTTATTCATATTTAGTTCAACAATTGTGATTTATTGTTGAGTTTGCCGGTTTGGAATTCGACAAAAAAATCCCATGAACATCTCTATACTATTAACCGGAAAGTTTGCAGACAAAAAAATTGGAAAGTACAAATAGAAAATAACCTTTAATTTGTAACCGCAAATGTGCTTAGAAAAATTAATTAATAGAGCAAAGAAGGAAAAATGAACAAGGGCAATTTTGAACGAAAAAATAAAGGGTATGCATTTATATGTAAACGGATCTCGACCGGAGAAAATAGTTCGATTCTTACACCTCAATAACAAAACTAGATTCTAACCCGCGCTGTGCGCGGGGTTATATATGCTTTAAGTTTAAATTAAATCATTGTATATATACATACTATAGATTTATAAATATAAATATTTAATTAGCATTGTATTGTTTATAAAAGAGTATATGTTATAATAAAAAGATATCAAGTTACATAGTGTAGTTTTATTTAGATGCTCATATTTTGAAAACATTATAATAGTGATTATTAAAAATGAAGTATATGTTTGTTAATTTATATAACATAACATATAAATCAACAATAGACCAAAGCAATTAATATTAATAATTTAGAAATTCAGGATTTATATTTACTTAATATTAATATATGGTTAGGTAAACGATAAATTTATTAATAAATTTTAATAAATATTGAATTTTTTTAATCTAATATTTAATACAAAAAACTGTATTAGATTACATTATTAAATTTCAACTCGTTATTTACAAAAGCCACAGTTAAATAAGCCCAATTGGTTTTAAACAGGAGCCCATCAAAGATCATATATAATAAAAATTAAAAATTACATTAACTTATAACATTTTGTAAAAAGACAAAAATATAATAAAAGAAGTCTCTCGAATCTTTCATCTTCTTTCTCTCTAAACGGCGATTCGAAAACCCAAATACAAAACTCATGAAATCGATATTTTCTGTTGAAGATCTCGTCTCATCTGCTTCAATCTCGGTAAGTTATACCTTTCTCGTTCTGATTTGAAATCGAATCTGTAAATTTTCTTCAGTTTTGCACAAAAAAATATTCTAGGGATTTCACGGCTTAAGAAATCGTTTCTGTTTTTCAAATATAGTTGAGATTTTGATTGATATCATAGACATTTCACAAATATAGCTATCGTAACATTGACAGATTAGATCTACTAATTTTCTTTATTAGGTTTTCGATACTAAGATCTAAATAATATAGTTAAATTGTCGAGTAAAGGAAAACAATTTATTGTACGAAATAAAACTTTTTGGTTGATTAGTAATAATCCGAACAATTCCCAAAACATCCAAAGATGTATATTTTCATCAAAAATTGTAATAAGATGTAATAAGCAAGATGAACAGTAAAACATATGTCTCTTTTAGTTGTTAATCTATAAATATATAATTTGTTGCTTCATGGATGTTATTACATCAAATGTTACTAACAAAATTTTGTTAACAGATTATTAAATGATTTATAGAAGACATGGAGATTAATAAATTTCCATTATCAATTCGAGAAGACTGGAAATAAGAAAGATAAATCACAGTATTTCTAGAGAGCTTCTTCAAGATAAAAGAAGATAAGTTCACTTTATGATTAATTTGTGAATATTACATCTGATGTAAAATTATACTTTGTTAAATTCAATGTACTAACAATTTACCTAAACAGATAATTTCAATATGGATGACCAAGACAGTTGATTCATATAGAAAGGATAAACATAAAACAAAGATAAGTTTAACTCTAACTTTAACTTCTTTATAAATTCTTCTTTTACAATTGTACTAAGAATTTGCCATTACAGGTAACCTCCATGTGAATGAAAGAAAAATCAATGACAACTCTAGCAAGGTTAAAAACGAAAAGAAGGTAAGTTTCATTACCTATTTATTTCTGTATATAATTATTATATATAGTTTTAGAAAATCAAACAGTTTTGGTTCACTACATTATAGTTTCTAATTAATTGTAATCTGTGTAGGTTGTGAAACAATGTGAAGATGGCAACTACATATAATGTACAGAGGATGAAACAGAAGCCAAACTACTTCATAATTCAATCCAATTATAAAGGTTAGCCATCTTCAGTTCTGTTCTTTAATTATCTAACATAAGTAAAACAATCATTAATATTTTAAGCATATAAACATATAAGCTATGTCTCTATATATAAAACTCTAAGATGACGCTAGATAATAAGAATAATGAGTTATATGGAAAACCAAAAAAAATTAAATAAATAAAACCAATAATGAAATCGTTTATAAAGTAATAGATAAAGATAACAGATGATATCCTTGAGTTTAAACTCTCTAAAGATTCTTAAAAACTTCTTTAAAAACAACATTCATTGTCTTCTTCTGCGGTTTGCCTTCTTCATCTAGGATAAGCATCTTTAATCCCTTTTTAGAAGTAACTCTAGATATACCAACATACAACTGGCCATGTGAAAAAACTGGTCTAGGTAAATAAAGACCAACTTTAGACAGAGATTGGCCTTGACTCTTGTTAATGGTCATTGCAAAAGCAACAGCTAAAGGCAACTGTCTCCTACGCATCTTGAAAGGCAGCCTACTGTCTGATGGTGATATTACTAATCTAGGAATCAAAACCTTCAGTCCAACTCTATCTCCAGTAATGATTCTAGCTTCTACAACAAATTCAGCCATCTGTGTAATTTGTAGCCTAGTTCCATTCATCAACCCTCCCTTAGGATCTATATTTCTTAGTAACATAACAGGACAACCAATCTTGAGCCTTAAACTATGGTTTGGCAAACCTGAAACCTTTATACTGTTAAGGAAATCTGGAGTGAATAAAGGATTATTCAAAGACTCAGTGTCTCTTGGATCAATACTATCTGCACTTAGATAGACCCTTTCTTCACCTGATTCATATAAATAAATAAAAAATTCATATAAAGTGTGAATAAAACAATTAATAAAACTGAAAATTTTTTAAAAAACGTACCATTTAGCTTCTCAAGCATATGCTGATTAATCATATGAACATCATCGTTAGTCGGACACAGAATGGCTCTCTCTTGGAAAAACTTAGGGTCATTGTTCAATTGAAACAATTTTGGATCTCCATAAACATTTTGACTTATTGCTTCGATTGGATCATCTGTATCAGTAATTAAAAACTCATCTGGTATGTCAATCAAAACATCACCATCATTAGGCAAATTAATTTTACCATCACCAACATCTAATATCCAATCTGAAAACTCCTTGATGTCTTTGGCATCTTCAGCACTCAACTGATTTGAAAAGAGACGCATATTTTTTGTCAGCTTGAGAACTTTGCAATGATCCCAAAGATATGATGAATTTAGAGAACTCAAAACTATTTCTGCTCTAGAAGCACCATGAATTACAGGCAAAACTTGTCTGAAATCACCACCAAAAACAACCACTTTCCCACCAAATGGTTTGTTATCTAAATGTCCAATAATATCTGCTAGACTCCTATCAAGAGATTCAAAACAGTACCTACTCATCATTGGTGCTTCATCCCAAATTATCAAAGAAGATTCCTTCACCAACTCACCTAAATCTGATCCAGGAGTCATT
>OVAN01016826.1:0-10363 GCA_900406275.1 Anastatica hierochuntica
GTTCCGTGCAAAATTCGAGTGTACATAGTTTTCTGAAAGTTTTATCAGAAACATGTTTCGTCCAAAATCCGGGCGTACATGGTTTTCTGAAAGTTTAATCAGAAAATTGTTCCGTGCAAAATCCGAGTGTACAGAGTTTTCTGAAAGTTTTATCAGAAACCTGTTCCGTGCAAAATCTGTGTATACANGGAAGTTTTATAAGAAAGTTGTTCCGTGCAAAATCCAATCCGCAATGTGCAAAATTCGTGCAGATTTTTGCATTTCGCCATGTGGACCTGAACAAGAGGCTCCTATGAGATACAGCCTCAGGTTTCTAGTAAACAAGATTGAGAGGCTCCTATGAGATCTCAGCCTCAAGTCCCCGCGAATCTGAACAAGAGGCTCTGGAGAGATCCCAGCCGAATCGGTGCCTGGTACGATATCAAACAGGTACCTGGTGCGATACGAGACTGGTATCAAATACAATACCTGACAAGAACCAGACCCAACTATCTAAAGGTCCCGAGACCCCTTATCCAAATGTCACGAGACCTCTTATCGAAAGGTCCCGAGACCTCTTATCCAATGGTCACGAGATCTGTTATCGAAAGGTCCCGAAACCTCTTATCTAAAGGTCCTGAGACCTCTTATCGAAAGGTCCCGTGACCTCTTATCTAAAAGCCCCAAGACCTCTTATCCAAAGGTCACGAGACCTGTTATCAAAAGGTCCCGAGACCTCTTATCCAAAGGTCACGAGACCTGTTATCGAAAGGTCCCGAGACCTCTTATCCAAGGGTCACGAGACTTGTTATCGAAAGGTCCCGAGACCTCTTATTTGAAGGTCTCGAGACCTCTTATCGAAAGGTCCCGAGACCTCTTATTTGAAGGTCTCGAGACCTCTTATCGAAAGGTCCCGAGACCTCTTATCTAAAGGTCCCAAGACCTCTTATCCAAAGGTCACGAGATCTGTTATCTCTTATCCAAAGGTCTTCTGTAATTGATGACAGGTCTCATGACCTTTGGATCCGATACCTAACAGGTACCTGGTATGATACCTACCAAGTACCAGGTATGATACCTGACCAGATTCTGGTACGATACTTGACAGGTATCTGACACGATACCTGACCTGAATCTGGAATGATATGTGACAAGTATAAGATATAATACCTGACCAGACCTTGGTCTGATACCTAATAGGTATCTTTTACGATAGCTAACAGGTACCTAGTCGAATACATGATAGGTATCTGATACGATACCTAACAGGTATCTGGTGCGATACCTAACCAGAGCATGGTACGAAACCTGACAGGTATCTGATACGATACCTGACTGGATTCTGGTACGATACGTGACAGGTATCTGATATGATACCTGACCAGATTCTGGTACGATACCTGAGAGGTATCTGATATGATACCTGACCAGATTCTGGTACGATTCCTGACAAATATTTGATACGATANCACCTGACTAGATTCTGGTACGATACCTGACAGGTACCTGATATGATACTTGATCAGACCTATGGTATGATACCCAATAGCGATCTAGTTCTCCCTCCTTTAGAGGGACATGAATCTATCCAAAAATACATGGAACAAAGTCATGCAGCTCTCCAGAAGCTGAACGCTCATGTCCACAAGGCCACGATCTCAACTTCTGAAATTGAGAGCATAATTGAGGAGACCCAAGACACTCCGTTCACAGATAGAATCGCCAACTCTTACATAAGAGATACCAGAAAAATTTGGATTCCCGAACACGATGGAACGTCAGACCCTAAAGCTCACATAAGAGCTTTCAGATTAGCTATCGTGAAAGCTCATTTCACCCGTGAGAAATGTGAAGCAGGTTACTGCCGAAATTTCACCGAGAACCTGGTGGGAACAGCTCTCGAATGGTTCTCAAGCTTCGAGCCAAACTCAATAGATAGCTTTGACTAGCTAACCAATGCTTTCATAAAGCAATACTCGACTCACATTAAGAAGCATGCTTCTGAAGCGGACCTCTAGAAGGTCAGACAAGGAATGGGTGACTCAATGCGAGTTTCCATAGAGAAATTCAGAGCAGTGAGAACCAAGCTCTCGAACCCCAATGACCAAGTCACCATCGAAGCCCTCAGAAGAGGTCTCTGGTATCGGTCTGAGTTTTGGTCTAAGCTAACAATCAATCCTCCTCCAACAATAAACGATGTACTTCACATAGCATCTCGATTGATTACTGTGGAAGAGGAAACTGCATCTTTGGATAACATCCATAAAAAGCCTCAGAACCCTCCGAAGGCTGATTCTCAAGAGGAAAAAAACCCTCCTAAAAAAGGTAATTCCCGAAACAATCAGACCTAAGGAGAGCATTCTTATGTTGTTGAGAGAACGCTATAGGAGAAACCTATTGCGACAACGAATAGAGACCTGTCTATTAGACAAATAAAAGTCTAATAAATGGAGAAACCAAGTACCCTGCTACGGAGAAACTAGCTCTGGAAGTCGTACTTCAAATCACACTCAATTGTCGTAATGACCTCTTAACAATTACGCACGATACTCCGTAGTCCAAGCCAATTCGGCCGCCTCACTAAATGGGCCATCGAGCTCAGCGAGTACGATATAGAGTACATACCTCGAACTGCAGCTAAAGCTCAAGTCCTTGCTGACTTTGTGATCTACCTAGCTTCCAAACACCTTGGCGCAAAATCAATAACTCAGAAATGGACTCTCCACACCGATGGAGAATCTTCGAGGCAAGACTCTGAAGTTAGACTAAGGCTGACCTCCTCAGCTAGTGAAATAATCGAACAGTCTTATAGACTAGGCTTCAATGCTTCAAAAAATGAAGCCAAATACAAAGCATTAATCGGAGGCCTGAAACTGCCACTAAGTCTTAGGATCCAAGAGCTAAACGTTTAGAGTGATTCTCAATTATTAGCTGGCTAATTTCATAGAGAATACGAAACAAGGGATGAAAGAATGAGGGTATACCTTGAGGTCGTACAAAATCTCACCAAGTAGTTCAATAAATTTGAACTAACAAGGATTCCACGAGGAGAAAATTCCTCAGCAGACGCCTTGGTAGCCTTAGACCTCCGATCCCCTCGTCAAATGAATCTTACCAGTTGAAGGTATCGAAAAACCCACTATCGATATAGCTACTAAAGCTGAAATCGATAGTGAACCGAAATAGTAGCAGGAAGGTAGCTGTTCTGAGATGGTGGCAACCGTAACCATCCGGGATAACCAACCATCCCAAGTTCTTACAACGTTTTGGTTCCTTAAGACCAAAATTTGCAACTTTAAAAAGCATACCTCCGGGGGCACGATCCAGACTCCGGACTCAACCTTGTATGCAGCAGATACTTCCAAGACCAGAGGCTCCTCAGCTCTTGGAAGTACATCCGGGGGCATGATCTAGACTCCGGAATACGATGCCAACGCTGAAGGTATTCCTCAGAATATAGACTCCCTGGAGCCTAATCTTCGGAATACCTCCGGGGGCACGATCCAGACTCCTATAACGCATTCAAACTTGGAAGGTATTCCCGAAAATGTAGGTTCCTCCGAACCACATTCCCAAGATACCTCCGGGGGCATGACCACTCATCATAAGAACGTTCAGGAACCTATACACGAGCAGGAACCACCGCTATCTCTCCATGATAAAATCATAGGAAGAGAGGATTTGAGAATTCCAATTATGCAATACATTTTGGAGGGTGTAGCCCCCCCCCCCATAAGTGGGAGGCTAAAAAACTCAAAGCATTAAGTGCAAGATATTGCATAATCGACTCCAACCTCTATAAACGAAGTGTGTCAAGACCATACCTAAAATGTGTTCACGTTCTCGACGCTATTAAGCTCATGAAACAAGTACATGAAGGCTCCTGCGGGAACCACGCTGGTGGCCGAGACCTGGCCATCCGAATCAAAAGACATAGCTATTTTAGGCCAACTATAATTGTAGATTGTGAGGTCTACTCCTCTCAATGCGGTAAGTGCCAAAGACATGCCCCGATCATCCATCAACTTACAGAGAAACTATCCTCGATATATGCACCATATCCCTTTTATACGATGGTCTATGGATATCGTAGGACCGTTAGTAGCTTCAGGAAAAGGAACAGAAATTGCGATTCCTATTAGTCCTAACAGATCATTTCACCAAGTGGATAAAAGCTGAGGCTCTCCAACAGGAAACCGAATTTAAAGTAGAAGGATTCATGTGGCGAGAAATCATATGCCGACATGGAGTCCCCTACGAGATCATAACAGACAACATATCACAATTTATATCCGACGACTTCACATCTTTCTGTTAAAAATGGAACATACGCCTAACTACGTCCACACCTTGATATCCTCAAGGAAATGGATATGATGAGGCTGCTAATAAATCAATATTAGCAAACCTCAAACGACGTTTGGGTACTAATAAGAAGTCTTGGTCCGACAAGCTACCCGAGGTCTTATGGGCATGTTGAACCACTCCCAAAAGGGCTACAAAGGAAACTCCTTTCTCTCTAGCTTACGGGATGGAGGCCGTAGTCCCCGCCAAAACCTCAGTTGGAAGCCTCCGACTAAACCTCTAAACCTCAAACCCCGAAATCAACAACCAGCTGTTGCTTGACAACCTAGAACTAATTGAGGAACGCCGAAATCAGGCAATGATTCATATACAAAACTATCAACAGGCAATGACTCGACACTACAACTCGAAGGTGAGACCTCGGAGATTCGTAGTAGGAGACCTTCTACTTCTAAAGTTTTTGACAAAGCCAAAGAGCGAGGCGCCGAAAAGTTAGGTACCTAATGGGATGGTCCATATCAGATCGTCCACTTGGTACGTCCCGGAGTCTTCAAGCTCGTAAAGATAAGGACCGGGGTACCAGAAATCCGATCATGGAACACAATGAACCTCAAGAAGTACTATCACTAGGTACTATCAAAACAATCAAACTACGCTAGGCTTGATCCCTTGACAGGGTACGCAGGCAGCTCGACATAATGAGTTCAGCCCCCATCTTATTAATCAAATCGTATGTCGTTCAAGAGATGCACAAGTCTGAATAAATAACCAAAGGTAAAGGACCTTCGCCACCTGGAAATCAGAAACCAAGAAGCATCACTTGCTTAGAAGATTCCATGATATTAAAACATCTATCTCAGGTTCCCAGAGACCTGACACTTAATCACAAGTCCCAGAGACTTAACGCTTAATCATAGGATTTAAAATCCTATCACCTATTCCGGGTTTCCAAAAACCTGGCGCTTAGTTAAAGGTTCGTATAAACGAAGCACGTAATCCAGGTTCCTAGAACCCTGACATTTAAAGGTCCAGAGAGACCTGATACCTAATGCAGGTTCCTAGAAACCTAACATTTAAAGGTCTAGAGAGACCTGATACCTAATTCAGGTTCCTAGAAAATTGTCATTTAAAGGTTTGGAGAGACCTAATACCTAATTCAGGTTCCTAGAAACCTAGCGCTTAAGGTCTTAAAATCCTTACAACTGATTCAGGTTCCTAGACACCTGGCGCTTAGGGTATTAAAATCCTTACAACTGATTCAGGTTTTCAGAAACCTGGCGCTTAAGGTCTTAAAATCCTATCACTCAAGTACATGTTCCCAGAAACCTGATACTTCAAAGGTCTTAAAATCCTATCATTCAAATTCAGGTTCCCAGAAACCTTAAAAATCAAATGTCTTAAAATCCTATCATTCAATTAAGGTTCCCTGAAACCTGAACAATCAAAGGTCTTAAAATCCTATCACTCGAGTACAGGTTCCCAGAAACCTGATACTTCAAAGGTCTTAAAATCCTATCATTCAAATTCAGGTTCTCAGAAACCTGAAAAATCAAAGGTCTTAAAATTCTATCACTCAATTACAGGTTCACAGAAACCTGATACTTCCAAGGTCTTAAAATCCTATCCTCAAGTTCACAAAAACCGGATACTTCAAAGGTCTTAAAATCCTATCATCAAGCACAGGTTCCCAGAAGCCTGATACTAAGGTCTTAAAATCCTTAACATCAATTTCAGGTTCCCAGAAACCTGTCCATAAGGTCTTAAAATCCTTAACGTCAATTTCAAGTTCCCAGAAACCTGTTCATAAGGTTCCCTGAAACATGTTCAAAGGTCTGAAAATCCTTTATCTTAATTCTCAAGTTCTTAGAAACCTGATTCTCGAAGGTCTTAAAACCCTTCACCTCAATCTTAGGGTTCTTTGAAACCTAACCTTTAAGTATCTTAAGATTCTTTACCAAAGTTCCAAGGTCCCCGAGACCTGTTATTAGAGTGCCCCTGAGACCTGTTATCGAAAGGTCCATGAGACCTGTTATCGAAAGGTCCCCAGGACCTGTTACCAAAAGGTCCCTGAGACCTGTTATCGGAAGGTCCCCGAGACCTGATATTGGAAGGTCCCCGAGACCTGTTATCAAAAGGTCCCTGAGACCTGTTATCGAAAGGTCCCTGAGACGTGTTAACGTAAGGTCCCCGAGACCTGTTATCAAAGGTATCCGAGACCTGTTATCAAAGGTTTCCGAAACCTGATACTTCGAGGTTTCCGTAACCTGACATTCGTAGGTTCCCGTAACCTGTTACCTGAAGGTTCCAGAAACCTGATACTCGATGGTTCCCAGAAACCTGATACTCAAAGGTTTTCAGAAACCTAACGCTCAAAGGGTTCTAGAAACCTAACGCTCAAAGGTTTCCAGAAACCTAACGCTCAAAGTTTTCCAGAAACCTAACATCTACCTAAAGGTTCAAAAAGGACCTAACGTGCAAGTCTTAGCCTCTCATGGAGATCTTTGTAATCTTAAGGCTCAACTAAGGGTGTTCAGGTAAACTTGAACTACCCAAAGCAAAAGACAAAAAGGAGCCAAACTCCTGCAGGGGCCTAAATCTCCCAAACGATCTCTTGAAGCAGCTCGCTGAGTAACTACTTAATCGAGTAATTCTTGAGAAGCCTCATGCAAACATAGAAGTCAGGACATGATCTCGCATCCGAAACTGTTGGGCCCATATTTCACCCCTATCAAGGCCGAGCTGATTATTTAATGGCTTTAAACACTAGCCCACACTTATACTAAAGAAAATGAACGAGACCAAGTATGCCAAGGGAGAGCTAGATGAGGTTCGAACATGTCTCGTTAAAAGAGGTCATGGTCTCGTGAAAAGAGGTCCATGTCTCGTCAAAAGAGGTCGAGGTCTCGATGACAGAAGGCTAAGAAAGTCAGGTCTCCGATAACCAGAAAATAGGTCTCGGACCAGGTCAAACAATATCGTTGTGGATCCCTAAATTCTAGGAGAAGATCTCGGAAGGTGGGTGATGGATTCATATGCTATTTAAGGAAGAAGGAGGCTCACAGAAATTTCTTCTTCATCTCTTTTACGTTATTTAAGAAAAATATTTACTTATTCTTTTGGTTATTATTAGATCATATTCATGATCATATCATTGTAATCATTCTCGTTTCGATATCTATTGTAAACAAACCTTCATCAATACANTTTCTTCTTCATCTCTTTTACGTTATTTAAGAAAAATATTTACTTATTCTTTTGGTTATTATTAGATCATATTCATGATCATATCATTGTAATCATTCTCGTTTCGATATCTATTGTAAACAAACCTTCATCAATACAAAATTTCGTCGATTAATCCATCTTTTGCTCATACGGGGTTCGCCTACGTATCCTCTTCCTTGTCACAACACTCATACAAATTCAAGTGTGGATTTCGTGATCCACATTGCTCATTGACACTTAGTAAGTATTCGATGAAATGCTTGAGAGAACTAGATCTATGTTTTTCACTTTGAGCTATGTGAGTAGTTTGCCCAATGGGGACATCAAGGTGTTGAATGGTTAAAGGGACTAGTAGTTTACTATCACATACATGTTTACATAGGCAACAAATGAGAGTTGAGCCTTGCAATGTGTATAGGTGAATAGATCTTCGCCACGAGAGTAGGTAGGTCGATGAAGGAGGGATCCTTGACCTAAGAATAACTTTAATCCTCTAATAAAGTCTTACCCAAGTCCATCACATCACTAGATCGACCCCGAACCCATTACTATTATCTCAAGATCCTACCTTTTTATTGTTTACATCGAAGTTCACTCCTTTATTTCTTTACATACTTGCTTGTTTAAATATTACTTTCATTTATGCATTTTCATTATGTTTGGCCTTGTTGATCATTAGATTAAGTGGAAACCCGTGACAATCCTCATCTAAATCGACCATCTAGACTACGATTCTGAGTGTATTCCCTTTGCTTAGGTTCTACTAGTCAAGCCTTCAAATCTTTGAACGACCTTAAAGTACTATATTTGATCACATTCTCTTGCGGGATTTAAAGTAGGGTTTAGGTTTATAAATATTAACTTCGACAAACCAAACCATGTAAGTGTGTCGATTATAGAAAGCTAAATGCATCAGCTAGGAAAAACCATTTCCCAATACCTTTCATTGACCAAATGTTGGAAAAGTTAGCTAATCGATCATACTATTAATTTTTAGATGGTTACTCCGGTTTCTTTCAAATAAAAATTCATCTTAGGGATCAAGAGAAAACATCATTTACATGCCTTTATGGTACATATGCATATAGAAGAATGCGTTTTGGTTTATGCAATGCACCCACTACTTTTCATAGATGCATGATGTCCATATTTGACGGTTTAATTGAAGAATGAATGGAGGTCTTCGTGGACGATTTTTCCGTCTATGGAGACTCCTTCGGTGGTTGTCTTTCAAACTTGTGTAGGGTTTTGAAGAAATGCGAGGAGACGAACCTCGTGCTAAATTGGGAAAAATGTCATTTCATGGTTCAAGAAGGGATAGTACTCGGGAACAAGATCTCAAAGAAGGGGATTGAGGTTGATAAAGCAAAGATTGAGGTGATGGTGCACTTTGAACCACCCCAAACGGTCAAAGGAATTTGAAGCTTCTTAGGTCATGCGGGTTTCTATAGGAGATTTATTAAGGATTTTTCACAAATCGCAAGACTTATGACAAGACTTCTATGGAAGGATGTACCCTTTCAGTTTGATGAAACGTGTATGAAGGCCTTTGGAAAAGGAAGCTTTAATAACGGCTCCAATTGTACAAACTCCTAATTGGGAATTTCCTTTCAAGATAATGTGCAATGAAAGTGATTTTTCTGTGGAGCGGTTTTGGGACAAAGAAAGGATAAGAAACTTCATGTGATCTACTATGCGAGCAAGACGTCAGATGAAGCTCAAACTAAGTGCGCCACAATAGAAAAGGAGTTCTTGGCCATAGTGTTTGCCATTGAAAAATTCGTTCATATATACTTGGATCAAAGGTGATTGTATACATCACGCGGCTTTGAGACACTTATTGGCTAAGAAGGATGCTAAGCCAAGGTTACTAAGATGGATTCTCCTTCTACAAGACTTTGATATAGAAATCAAGGATGAAAAGGGAATAGAGAATGGAGTGGCGGACCATTTGTCAAGGATGAAGGATGATGATGGACTACCCAGTAATGACTCACTCCCAGAAGAACAAATCAACTCGGTTGAAACATTCTTCCTCATTGATGGAATCTTATACAATGGGAGGAAGAGAATGCGAGTGCGGTAACCACTACAATTCCTTGGTATGCCGGACTTTGTCAATTATCTTTTTAGTGGAGAAAAGCCGCCGAATATGGGGACTTATGGGAAAAAGAAGTTGTATCGCGATCTAAAGTCCTACTATCGGGATGATCGTTTCCTTTACAAGCAATGTAAGGATCAACTATATAGAATATGTGTTTCGGAAGACGAAGCTAAGGAAAGTATCACCAAATGTCATAGTGCTAACTATGGTGGACACTTTGCTACTTTCAAGACGATTCAAAATGCCTTACAAGAGGGTTTTTGGTGGCCCACAATGTTCACGGACGCACATGAAGTTGTCTCCAAACGTGATGCTTGTCAAAGAAGAGAAAATATAATAAAGAGAAATGAGATGCACCTCAATCCTATTCTTGAAGTAGAGATTTTTGATGTGTGGGGAACATATTTCATGGGCCCTTTCCCTAAATCAAATGGAAAATTCTACATCTTAGTAGCGGTCGACTATGTCTCCAAGTGGGTAGAGGCAATAGCAAGCCCCACAAATGATGCAAGGATAGTAACCAACCTCTTAAAAACGATCATTTTTCATAGATATGTTACTCCAAGGATAGTCATAAGTGATGGTGGAAGCCACTTCATTAACAAGGTTTTTGATAAACATTTGAAGGCTAATGGAGTGAAACATAAAGTGGCAATACCATACCACCGTCAAACTTCCAGACAAGTAGAGGTATCTGTGGGTGTCAAAAATGGTCATCTCGAAATCAACGTCCAAGATCGCATCGCTAAT